>JAAAKO020052438.1:0-10957 GCA_010015015.2 Bolitophila cinerea | reverse complement strand
TGTTTGAGCTGCTCTCAAAATGGACACCCTGTTTTGTTTTAGTATGAGTAAGGGGAACTATGATGTTGTCTGAATTTAATGTTAATCGTTGCTTCTCTAGTGTATTTAAACTCAATGGGGCTGCCTATCTCTGTCGGCCTAACGTGTATTAGTCAGCAATCCGTTTTTCGGTCAATCTTATCTGTCGGCTAATTGAGATTTTACATTTTTTATTATTCAGCTAATCGTATCATTCAGTCAATCATTATTTGGTCAATCCATATTGACTGACAAACTCAGAAATACAAATAATTTAAAATTAAAAGGAAGGCAATCAGCACGTTTACCAAACCGGAGAGTCTGTTGAATTTGCATTGTATATGTTAGTGACGAAGGCGGATAAATCTCTGAACGATAAGAAAATGTACCTAGGAACTTTCCTTCATATCGAAAGTGCATTTAATAACGTATCCTTTGAGCTCAGAACGCTTGAGCATCTCACCTCGTGTGCCCGACGATAACTTGATGGATTGACTCTATGCTCAAGCGCAGGTTTGTCTAATATGATATAAAGGAGGTTAAAATTGTTAAAGTATTGGCTAAAAAAGGCACTCCTGAATGTGTAGGGGGTACCCCTTGTTATGGAATATGGTTGTCAGTGATCTCATTGTTATACTTAATGAGAGAGGCTTCTTTACCCTTGATTAGGCCGATGACATAAGAATTATCTTCTCAGGAAAATAAGGTATTACGAGTGCTATGAAAACTACTCCGACATCCGCTATGGAAGTGCTTTTGAACCTACTGCCTTTTACTTCTTTATTGAAGCTGAAGCCAGGTCAGCGGCAGAAAGACTATCTCTTAATCGATGTTGGAAGTTCTCACGCCTCCATCTGGAGCGAGGCAATATCTTCAATTCAGAGTTTTGAATGCCGTTAATCCAACAATTCGCTTTAAAAGGATTTACAAAGAAATTATTTCTTGCAGGGAGGACTGGTGGACTAGCCCCAATGTGAAGGGTGTTCTATAACGATGGATTTCTCCAAGTGCTCCAAACTGGTAAGTCTGGGGCTGCTATACATAATGCCAGCTCCCAAGTATAAGATATGTCCCTTAGGGATACGTTTTGGTCTTTCAGACAGAAGTCTATGCAATCCTCGTCTGTGCATTGGAAATCCAGAAATCGGATGGGATTGACGAGCGGTAAATACATTCAGAAAGCTTAAGGAGCTAACACGCCAGTTATCCGTAAGCAAGATCTAGACCTAGACCTAGAGTATAGTTCTCCAGTTGTACGACATAAATACGTCAGCAGCACTGTTATTAAAGAGGCCGGTATTTCGGCTTAGTTTGCGAAATCTTAACAGGAAACCTTGATAGGTTGGGATTTTTCGAAATCTCTATTTTTAATCAAAAGATTTATTTAACACTACATTTTCAGTTTAACAGATATTTTAGAAATATTATAGGATGCCTGAGAGTCTTCGCGATTTTCCTTAAGTGTTTTTTCAATAAGTTAAATTAACCGGGCGGTTAAAAAACGGTTACCCGCGCTAAACTGGGCAAACCGGGTATCCGGTCTATTTACAGCACTAGTAAAAACCGGTAAAATCCCAATAAAATCTTAGGGAAATCCCACTGAAATCCAGGAGAAATCCCGGGATAAATGCTTACCTGAAAATCTTTTATTATTATGGGATCTTACGAACTTTCCCGTTAATTCACTGTTATCACCATGATTTTGAAATGTCGATTTTAATTTGTTGCTACGTTTTTTTCACATGGTAAATTATATATATTTTTTTATATTTTGGTCATCATACTTTTAAAATTCATGATATTCTTTTAATTATCGATGGATTTTGTAATAATATTATGTATGTCCGAGAATACTTTATAAATATATTTTTTCACATTTGCCGCCGCTAGCCGACAAAAAAATCCGCTTCAGCCGGATAGCCGCCAGACGCCGTCTAATTTTTTGAGTCTAGCCGGCCGCCGATGTTTTTTCATCTCTGGTACTCAAAATGTTTTTGGGTAAAACAGCTTTGTCCAATGGCTGCAACTTGTGAGTTGTAATAAGGTGTCAGCGTAAACAATAAATTACCATTTTTACGACTATCAAAACGAAAGACAAATAAGAAACGTCATGATTGTCTAGAATCAGCTTATCTTTGAAAGCATTGCAACATTTTCAAAAATTGTTTGCCTTCCATCCACTTAGACGGTTTTTTCACACCATCTGGACCCGATAAAGCAGCCGTCATAATGTGCTGCTGAAATTTCACGCTTGCAAAAACCTTAGAAAACAGTGTCTCTTTCGCCCCACTGCCACATTTCACATAAAAATCAACTTAATTCCTTAACCAAGACACCAACTCAAACCAAAATTACTATTCCATACACAATACATATATATTAATAAAAAACACTTATATTTTAATTTAATTTCCCACGTGAAAGACAGAAAAATTATTAAAAATGTTGGAGAAAATGTTCAATCACTTTTCCGAAATATCAAATGACGTTATATAGTGGCAGTTGTTTTGACGATCAGGTTTATATTTATATCAATCTTGAAGACTGAAGGAAGCATTGTTCATGCAAAACGTTAACTTCGTAGGACTCACCATAAGCGAGAAAAGACGAAATGGCTCTTTCGCCCCATTTTACTCTATTGGGCACATTTTGAATTTATTATATTTATTATATAAAATTTAAATTGTATAAATATTCATCTTTTTATTGTCCAAAAAAAATCAATTAAAAAACATTCTTAGCCCCAATCAAGTGTACCCAAATAATTACAAAAATGTTACCAAAATAAATCAAAAATGTGCCCACTGTTTTAATTTAAACCATTTAAATCTACATAAAATAATTTTATAAAATTTGAAGAATATTTTAAGTACTTTTAAAAAGTCATATATATTGATCTATCAAATAAATATTGTGTTTATATTTTTTTACTAAATATTCTACGTTTATATCTGCATATTTTGTATTTTTAGTGTATATTTTTAAACTTTTTAGTGCATTTTTGGTGCATATTTATGCATTTATTAGATACCGAAATTCCAGACTTTAGTGATCACGTTTGAAATAATTTAATAATTCATTTTAGATCCTAATAATTTAAGACATATATTGCGATTAAAAAAAATATTTAAAAAAAATAAAATAAATAAATATATGAAAATAATATTTTCATATCTTTAAAATTTTCTAAATATTGAATATAAATTAATATTTTATTATAAAGAAACCTTTATTTTTCAAAAATTCAAGTTCTTAAAATATACATATATAGTATACAGGTACAACACCTAGTCCTAGTGTTTGAATTAATATTATAGATTTTTTTTTGAAGATTATCTACATATAAAAGAAGTTACAAACACATATAAACATATGCACCACAAGTACCACCTTGAATACACACATAGATAAAAAAACATATGTGTATCTTTAACACACTTATTGTTTCGGAAAAAATAATATAATTCTTATATAGTTCACTCAAATGGAGTGCGTATACGCGCAGTATTGTGTAACTGTTCTACGTACATGCGTTGTGTTTACCGACAACAACAGCAACAAAAAGTACTCGTATACACACGCGTTTATTATTATAATAGTTAGTATCGAGCGAACACTTATTCTATTTGCTCAAAGCTCAAAAATGGAAAGTCCGACAAATTCTTCTATGTATATATTTTTCGTTGCTCGTGTGTTTGAAATTAATAATTGTCGTTTAGCACGTACGTGATAATTATTACAATTACGGGAGTACCTATTTCGGATGTGTCTGTGTGTGTGTGTGTTTCTGTATGTTTGTTTGAGTTTGTGTGACTGCCCGCGGGAAGCGCGCGAACGTCCGAAAAGTGCGGACGAATACAATTGCTCACACTCAGACCGCTACCAGAGTCCGCTAATTCGCCAGCGATGGCATACAATTGAATAAAAATTAAATTTAAAACTGCGATTAAACATTGCGATTGTCAAGAAACGGTGCATTTAAGTGCGGTTGTGGCAATGGCCCCCCAAAAAATAGCGGCGTCAAGCAATTAAAAGTGTATTGCGCCCGGCGCGCGTTTGCCGATGACAGTCGATGAATTTGACACGCGTGCGGAACTCGTGTGTGTATGTGTGTTTATTTCAAGAAAGTGTGATAACGACTGATATTGTTGTACCGTACAATATATCATGTTACCTAAAGTGGCTATTAAGTGAAAGAATACTTACTTTGATTTTATAAAAAAAATATAAACAGTGTGTGTGTATTGAAATGGATGGAATAGAAGCCATTAGTGTCAGCACCGCTGGATTCAGAGCTGCCGATTTGGAGTATTCACGCATGCAATACACGCATATTTTGGATAATCTGGAACTGTTCAAAGATAACCGGGCATCGATACGAAGTAGATTAGGGTGAGTTTAATGATTATTTTATTGGAACATGGAATAGTTCACCGGTGGCTGAACCAAAATATTATTAATTAGTTAAATACTTTTTTTGATTTGCAATTAAAAAAAAAACAGTTTAAATTGTAATTTTTAAAATACTAAAAAAATATTTTTAATAAGTTTAGTTTTTCTCAAAAAAATAAGGTTTTATATATTTTTGAATATTATCAGTTAACAATACTTTTATTCGAAGAACATCTCGATTCTGGTACAAAATTGATATAATTTTTATTATAAATATTCAATTTTTGTTAATTTAATAGCAACATTTTTTTTAAAAGTGTGACTACTGAATTTTTTGCTAAATATACGGATGTTTGTTTAATCGAGTGTCCATTGTTAGTATTCACGAATTTGAAGGTGTAATTTGCACAGTTTCAGGTGATACATATTCATTCACTCCAGTAAAATGGTGTAAAAACCTTGGATAATACAGGATAACACCTATAATATCGCATATATCAGAAAATATTTTTGCTAATACTGTAATATAATAAAAATTATTTTAAAATACCATGAATAATATATATAAATAATATCAAAATAATATATTCACAAATGTCATTTTATAAAAAAAATATCAAGAATATCACAGCTATCCGAGAATAATATCTGCAAATATTAAATATATTTGCAAATATTATAACAAAATCGAGAATATCATAAAACATATTTTAAAAATAAGTAATACCGGCGAATACCAAATTATACCTTTTTTATGTAATATTTTACAGATTTCGACAATGTACATTACACAATTTTGTATATTTTCCAAATGGCATAAATAAAAAAACGCTCTTAAAAAATGTGCTATAAAACTGTGCTATCTACTCTTAAAATAAAAAAAATGGGCACTGTTGCAGACTCTTAGTTACGATACTGCCTTGGCAACTAAACTTTAATTCTTAGCGAGCAATTCAATGGGTAACATTATTCTCACATTACAAATGTTTTAATTTTTCTCACTTCCAACATTCCCTTTTCCTGTAATTTGGTTCCTTTGACCAATTTACCTACAAGTTGGACTTAGTTGGACTTATTATTTCTGGGCGTCTGACATCAAGAACAGCTAGTTTTGCTGTAGGTCAATCGTATATACCACTATTCGTCTGAACCTTTGTTTGACGTATCTACTTCTGGAGTCGTCTTGACCACTATTCCCTTTGGCCAACTGTTTCTTGGAGAATTGTCGTCTACGATAATTACTACAGCTCCTACGTCTATGGGTTTAACGTGTAATTATTGGCAAATATTCGCGCTTCCATCTTTTCCAAAAGGTGTTGGAAAGCTGCTGTGACATGCGATAGTTTTTATGAAGCAAATCCTTTTCAGTGAAGAAGCCGGGTGTTTTGTTCCCGTTAGAGCTTCCCAGAAGAAGTGGTAAGGAGATACTGCTTCTGCACCTGACGTAAAATCTTTTTGATCTCTCATTTGGTTTTTGCACTGTTAAACTATTAGTAACTCCTTCTCAACCTTATCAAACTCTTTGCGAAGGTCGTTGTCGGCTTTATGAAAGTTTGTACCGTTGTCACTCTAAAAGTACAGTGGTTTTCCTTTTCTGGATTCAAACTTTCTTACACACATTATGCACGAATTGGTGCTGTGTGCGATCTAGATATAGATAACCCGAACTTTGAGGAAAGTAACTAGTAAACCCATACTCTTTTCCAAGCGCCTACCAACTGTAACTTGCATTAGGCCGAAGTATTCCACTCCTACATGGGTGAATGGTATTTCGTAGGTAGCTAATTTAGATATTGGCAAGTCTGCCATCTCTTTACTCTTCAGGGCCGCTTTTGTGTTTCAGCAGATTTGGCATAATCGGAGTTTGTTCAAAGTCTAGGCCAAAAGCATCAAACATAAAAAAAAAAAAGTTTGTTCAGTGCGACACTTATACCAGGGATTGCAAATTTTGCCGAAGTTCATTGACGGTGGTTTCGTGGTTTTAGTGGTGGTACATGCGGTGGTAGTGTTCTATTGTCAGACGAGTAACTGTTTGTTTTTTGGCAAGATGATAGGTCGTTTCTGGTTTTCGCTTATCTCGACGGGCAAATCTATGGGTCCCCGAATACGAAGAAATAAATAAATAAATAAAAAATTATAAGTACTGGGCTGACTGAGGACTTTTAATTTATCAGGAAATCCTTCAGGTTGGGCCTGGTGATACATTTGATGTTCAGCCATCTCGTATTCCTCTGAACTCAGAACTTCGTTGTCAATCTGTAATTTCAGGACACTGGCTTTAAAATTTGCAATGTATCTGAACACATAAGCTTTGAGTCCTTAGCAGCCTAGACCATTTTAAAAAAACGTTCTGGATCAATTATCCTATCGTGGTGTGTTGGTACAGTGTGAACATTCAAAACAAACGATGGTCTCAGCTCCTCTTTGGTGTTATTGACCAGCGCGTGTACTGAAATAGGCCACCTCTCCTCGGTTTCTAGTAGAAAGGCTAGGCTCATAAACCACCGACAAGTTGAAGAGAATTCCGGAATTTTATGCCATTTTGTCACCTTGTCTGCCAAATGAGTACCGTCTTAGAAACTGACCACAAAACACGATTATGGATATGTATAAAGTGGCTGGTTACTATGTTGTTGGCTAGTCATTCTCCTATTAGAGCCACTTGAAACTAGCAAGCATTCCACCCCCATATTGTACACGAAATTAAGCGACTGCAGCAAATGCATTTTCGCTGGCATCAACAAAAATATGAAGTTGGGTGGACGACTTTTCAAGCGTTGAAATACTCTTTGTGTAGCATCTCTTGATCTTAACTTCCTCAACTTTTCATAGCATCTGAATCTATGTCTGCCATTTTTCGAGGAGTTTATCTCGAAGTTTTTTGTCCCAGTGAATTGAATTTTAACGTGTACTAAGTAAAAGAGAGGAACCCCAGTGGGTCAAAGATAGACATAAGAATTTTTAAAACGTTACGCTTAGAAAGTCGCCTGCGGCCAGAAACCAAATATTTATTTAGCAAGCTATACTTAAAGGAATATGTGAATGAATCGGATATAACATATCACAACATTCCTAAAACCTTTTCTGTGACCAGTTCTTGGCTTATATCTAAGCTTTTTTTGTCTTTGTCGCTTCTTCTCGAAGTGCATCTAGAACCACTGTTCAGTTTGAGATAAAGTTTCTTCACTAAAACCCACACTTTGCGTGTATATTCCGTACATCATTGGCGAGTTTTATAGCTTCTTTCTCCGAATCCAAAAAAAAATGTTATTAAAGAAACATTTTTTTTTAATTTACATGTATTTATATTTTTTTATAAAAATAATTGACATTTTTTTTTATTTAATAGGCAGTTTGGGGTAGGGTTAGGAACCTAAATGGACCCTACGGTTGAAATTTTATTTTTTTATTTTTGATTATATATTTTGAAACTTTTGTATAAGTTTAGTTTTAGATTTTAGGTGAAAGTAAGGTAACGGCATAGGCATCTCAAAGTTTATGAAAACTTTATATTTATAAAAAAGATAAAAATATAGTGTGATTTTTTCAATAAATCTCGTTTAAAAATAAACTACACTTTTGAGATATCCATTTTTATATAATTAGGTTTATTTATTAAATAATATATTTAAAAATAGTTTTCCAATAGTTTGGTTATTTAAGGTAACTACGGCAGCTCAAAGTATGTTAAAATTGTCATAAAATTATGAAAAGATAAAACATTTTTTATAAAAAAAATGTTTTATTAAGATTTTCATTTGTATTATAAAACTAGCTTTACTAAATATATCATATACTAAAAAAAAATGTTTTCCATTTTATTTAAATTTAAGGTTACCCCTGCTGGTTAAAGTTTAATAAAAATTTCACATTTCTATAAAAAGTTAACAAAAAAAAACAAATTCATTTAATAATAAATAATAAACACAAACAATTGTTGGGACAGCTGATTTTATCACAAAAGTAAGATTAATAATTTCTTATATGAAATAAAAAAAATTGTGCGAAATTTTTAATGGTTCGGCAGATATAAACTTTTGGCCAACATTTTTGAACACTTCCCCAACGTGCGGTGCGGTGCATATCCACTTAAATGAAAATATCTAAGAAATATGTCGTCAATATTTATGAAATAATAATCGGAAACTTTATTTTTGGGGCTATTACACTGACCCTAAAATCAATTGTTAAAACATTAAATTTCGCTAATTGTTTTAAGGATAGTTTTAAAACAAGCAGCTAGAGGATACTCTAAACATGAAGGTAAGACTACACAGCTATGTAGGAATGCTTAATTGCTCGCCTACTTAAATGGTGGTTACATTTTAAGTTAAAGGAATAAAGGATAAACCATAAAAAAAATAATGTAGCATGTCGATATTCAAATAAACATACTATGCTCTACTCTACATCATGCACTTGCGTCGTTCTCAAATCGCCTTTGATGGTCTTAGCTCTTTATTTTTTGGTAAGTCTAAGCGAGGTCGACACATTTTGTAGTTGTAAACTAGACCACCGTAGCACGAATATTGAGAGCTGCTCTAATAGTATTGGAAACTCCTTAAAATTGCTGGTATGCAAGTTGAGTGTTAATTACTGACCATCTATTTTTGCCAAAAAAAAAACCTTTTTCGTTTTCCAAACAGTGGTGTAATGTGCCATATTAAAATCTCCCAAGTTAAATGTCTGAAACAAAAATAAAAAAATATAAATTCACAAAAAAATGTTATTTAATGATTAAATAGGACAAAGCAGATTATATTCTTACATATGGACCATTCTAAGTCAAATGACAATCGTCTGATTCCAAAAGATTTATATCATCAATGCAAAACAGAAATACTTTTTTTTCTTTTTTACGGTGGCATTTTAATATAATAAAATTAAGGAATAATATGAAGAGGACGACTTTAAATTTCAACCAATGCCTTTGTAGTGGTCGCTGTAGATTGATCGACCACAGGTTCCTCTTTCAGTACTTTCTCCTACGTAAACATAGGTGCGCGAACACTGAATGTGGGCCAAGTCCGGATTGAAAGCGATTTTTATAAAAAGTTTTTCGTGTGTTATTGTTGCTTTGCATTCAGATTCCTTTGGGCTATTATCTAAGGAGAAGTATAACAGTTGCTAGAAAGCCCTAGTTTAATCGTAATTGTTACAAAATACATCGAAAAAACAAAAAAACAAAATCATGATACTTTTGGAGTAAAAGCTTACAGATCTTTACAGAAGACTAACACTGGTTTTGTATTTTTTATTTTGTATTGTCTTTAATTGCCTTTTCCGGGGTTATTTTAAAAATTAATAACCGAAATTATTATAATAATTATTATTTGCAAAGATTAAAAAAAATCTGGTGGCCAGAGATATCGTAGATGGGTAATTTTTTGGTATATTATATCTTATATATTAAGATGAAGCGTACAAGTTTTTTTTATCTGGAATACAAATCTAAGCTATATCTTTCTCTATGTAATAACTCATTTACCTTAAAAGAAATAAGCCATAAAAAATATTTATTTCTTAAATATACATAGTAATATTATTAAATAATATATAATGCATAATAGTAAAATTGGTAAGATTAGAAAATAATAATAATAACTAAAGAGTAAATACTAATCGTAGATAAGTCCATGGTATTAAATACATTATAAAAAATATATAAAAAACTACAATGAATACAATAAAATGTATAATGACTACAAAACATCTTATACCTAGATAGTAGGTATATTATATTACTTAAGAAATAACGCAGGTTGTCAAAACTGTATGTTTCTTCAAATTCATATAATAAACCTCAAAAAAGTAGTTGACAGTAAATGACAGCCAATGGCCCTAACTATATTCAAGCATTCTTACAAACGCATAATATGTCAAAGATATTGATAAAAGCGTATAATAAATTAAATATTACAAAAAATGGCGTACGCAAGATTTTTTAAAAGATTTAATATTTCCCGTCCTATTAATTAGTATAGGAAGTCAGTTCCATAGTAAAATCCCACGATTAAAAATGCATGGTTCATAGAACTAGATTGTCTTCTGGTAGTATTAAGATCAAGCGTCCGTAATGAGTTTGAGACACGTAATTTTCTGTATAAGTAAGATAGTAGCTTTGTTGTGGTAAGCTTATACATCGCAACACCAACTCAGAAATCATAATATTTCTTTAGAGAGCAACCAAAAATTAAATCGGTATGCATGAAAATATTATAGTATCTTTTAAGTTTAAAAATAAATCCTATACACGAGCTGAGAGCTACGGTTAGTTTTCGTTTTAAAACATAGCTAAGTGACGTCAATATATCTCCATAAGTAAAGAAAAGGATTACCAGAGCCTTAACGAGTCTCAGCCCCATGTTTTGTGGAATAATGTTGGACAATTTCCTGAGACGTCTTAGTCCACAATAGATCTTACAGCACATACAGGGTGGGGCAACATAACCCCCCGATTTGAAATGAGTGCCATTCCGCTCAATGATAATGTGGATGGGTGGGCGTGGTCTCAATTGATAGATAAGGTTTTAAAGTTTTGTTACCA
>JAAAKO020052427.1:0-10957 GCA_010015015.2 Bolitophila cinerea | reverse complement strand
AGGTGGTTTCTGAAACAGTGGCCAATTAGGACATTTACTAGTGTTTTAAGCTTACGTCTGCCAATGTTGATTAAAAAGAGCTGCCCAGTATGGTTCCACCTTCTATATTCTACTATTCGTCTCCGTGGGGTCTCTAAGCCCCAACAGGTGAAAAATGGGTCCAATACTACAACCATATAACCACATAAGCATAAGCTTGCCTTCATCACCCGACCTGCGGGAAAAATAATACGTGTACAGGTGTACGTGTACAGGTGGTGATGAAATGTCCACTGCGACAGAGAAACTAGTATTGACAAAAAAAGGCTAGATACACACCGGAGGTTGCCAGGTATCCGGCTGGTTTAATACATATTCCTAGCCATTTCTAAGGTCTAAGGTTGGTGACAAATCACTATGGCAGAGCCATTATTGCGACAACAGTAAGGCTAAAGTACAGGACAGGGGTTGTTTGGTATCTGCAAGACGACAACACGATCTGGACTGGTGTATTTAAGCCATGCTTGCGCACTCACCTTCGGCAGGGTTAGTTTAACCTTGAAGGAAGTTAATGGGTTTGTCCGCGATCCAAACTTTTGGTTGGAACTCCGTTGTCAATGGGGAGTTGGCGGACAAGTTATCATTGCTATTACGGTCTTGACAATGGCAATTTTATTCCATTTCCAGACTTGCCAGTACTCTTGCAGATGTGCGGATTTCCTCAAAGTTCTGAAGAAGATGTCCCCATTCATTGTCAAACAAGATCATTTTTGAGAACACTTTTATCTTACTCCATAGTCACAGCGAAAAAAAGGAGCATCTGATTGATTTAGTGTTTTGCCCGGTTAGTGTGACTGTAGGGTGGATTCAAAAAGTAATATGGGTGGTTTTTGTTCAGAAGTGGATGGAGTACACCGTGCTCCAAACTTCATCGAACCCACTCCGGATCCGTCAGAAATGTCTACCTCAGAATCTCTTCGACAAAATCACATTCGACCAAATGCTACCCCATAACGTGTGTCTAGAGCGATCCTCTGCGAAAGATTACGTTTTTTTATTGGGAGTAACCGTAATTTAAACGAACAACTTCAAGATATCGAAAAATCAGCACGATAACGATTACCGCAGGTTCAAATTATCTGTAACCAGGCGTTACTTTATTTGTTTTGAAGAGAGTTAATACCATGACTCATTAACATTCCTCAGATGTCTTGCATATACATATGAAAGAATTAATGGACAATGAAAGCATTTTGCTGATGCTGTCATTTTATAAGAAATCAAAATAAAGCTAAGCTGAAGTAGATAAGATAGATAGATATTATTAATTTGGGAGATTGACTATCCAGAAAGAAGATCGGCCTTGAAAGTTGGGCCCATTTTGCCTCTCCCTAGTGATATTGTATTATATAGAAACAAATATCACTTTATATCAAACCAATGAATGCAATTCATTATTTCAGTGTGTTTGCACGTGCGATACCAAGCGCCGGTTTGGGGCCTATGGAGGCTGTAGTTGAACCCTTACGGGCTAGCTCATCAGCCTTCTCATTTCCCTCGTAATCGGTAAACAGTAAACCCACTTTCGTACTCTGAAGAAATGATATAATAGCCTAATTTACCAAATCTGTTGATGATAAGCTGGTGGCTAGTTGCCAGCTTACTCTGGAGGCCGACTCCTGTACAAAAGAGTTGTCAGGGTGTTGGCTATTTAAGAAAACACAGTCTGGAAAGTGCACGCTCATAAGATGCTTGTATGATTCCTCCATCGTTTCCGTAAAGAGTCCGTTTGGAAGGTCCAACAAACCTAACTATTATCCATTCTCCGAATACAATAATAGAACAATGCCGCTGAAGAGAACGCAAGGCATGAAGACGTAGTGGAACACATTGAGAAGCTAGATAGTAATTGGGAAGATTTCCGCAAAGTTCAAGCTGAAATCGAAGCAGATAGTGGAACAAACGAGTTACCGTCCCAGCTAGTAGAGTCAACGTCTGATGAGGAACTCTATATATATTGGCACTTTGCTACATAATCTCAATTGGAACAATTCCAAAAACGACGATATTTAAGTAGATCCTGAAGAAAAAGATGAACTTGGACAGAAACTGAAACACAATGTGGCAGCTTGGAAAGCCTCAATCGCTGAGCACGGGTTGCAACGAGTGCATACCTGTGCGGCTGGAGCTCGATTTAATAACACATCGTTAGTTATGGTTCGTGGTTACATGGGCTTACTGGAACAACATTGGGAAGCATACATGGATGACACATGGAACCGAGTTAAAGCGCGCGCAATGGCATTCAAATTGATATAGCAGAAAAAACATTGGAAGAGCCGAGCACTCTATTCACTACCGTTACTATTAACAACACCTCTTCTAATGACACACAAACTACCTCGCATTGAACTGCCAAAGTTTAATGGTACTTACGACTCTTGGACATCGTTTTATGACATCTTTGGTGGATGTCAACAAGTCTCTCAGTGGTTCGCAAAAGTTTCACTACTTGAAGTCAACCGTGGAGGGTGAGGCCGCTCATCTCATTCGATTCAACAAGATCACTGATGCGAACTACGCTGAAGCCTGGAACGCTTTGCGAACGCGTTACCAGAAAAAACGTCTCATAGTGAACTCGCTCTTAAGGCGTATCTTGGAGTTGCCGTAGCCGCAGTTGGAAGATGCT
The DNA here is from genome assembly GCA_010015015.2 of Bolitophila cinerea. NCBI lineage: Eukaryota > Metazoa > Arthropoda > Insecta > Diptera > Mycetophilidae > Bolitophila > Bolitophila cinerea. The sequence goes on along the minus strand of JAAAKO020052427.1, from coordinate 8,289 downwards.
ACATCTTTACGCAATCTCATGGAAACTTACTCGGAATGCATTCGAGCCTTGAATGCACTCGACAGACCTGCCCATCATTGGGACGATCTCTTGGTCTACATTTTCGGTAAGAACATGGGCTCCGAAACTAGGTGGTTTTGGGAATTATCGCTGGCTTACGAATTACCAACTTGCGCTCAGTTAAGGAAGTTTGTGGAAAAAGATGCCGTTCTGTAGAAGACGCAGGCCAACAACAAAGGCCGCCAATAGACGCTCAGCCTTGTACTTCCAGCAGTTACAAGCCTCGAGCACTTCTAGGAGCAGCGAAGCAAAATCCAAATTGCTCTTTGTACCAGAAGGAACATTTCATATATTCCTGTCCGCAATTCTATCCTGGACAACGCTATCGTAAGGCAAATAGACTGGGATTATGTTTCAATTGCCTACGACCTCACCACGTAACATCAAGGTGTACTTCTGGACACTGTCATACTTGCAACGAGCGATATCATACGCTACTGCACTATAAAAGAAAATACGCATCCAAAAAATCGTTGTTTATGGCGCGCATCAGTGTCATATTGATCTCACTACGCTTCTTTTGGCTATTTGCCACTGAGCACAGACAGAATACGATGTCTCATGCTTGCCGCATCGCTTGGAAACTAAAATGGTCGACCTATTATAGCTCCGATAACCTACCAAAGCTATATACCTGAAATGGATCTTTAGAACGGAAAATTCTATGAAGAACACAAATCTCTCGTGAAAATTCGCTGGATAATTTGTGACACAACCTTCACGACTTATATTTGGACATGTCGTACACCTCATCGGATATCATCGACATTTGCTTGACAAGCCTGGTTGAGTTATATACATCAGCAACCAACCAAACGGGTTTGAACAAGCCTAACAACTTTCTTGGATAACATTATCACTCACAATCGTGTCGTAATGTATTACTCTCTTCATTTTCATTGGAAAATTCTGCAGTGCCTTTGAAAAATCGCTCTGTGAGAATATTTGGAATCCTCATGGATCATGGTGAAAACGGGTCCCATACACAAAATTTGCTGATACTGTTTTAATCAATTAATTTCATTGCAGACTATTGTCATTCACAACTTATTCTTGGCCTTAGTCTACCACATCAAACATTCTCTAATCCTTGGAATGAAACAAATGGAAAATCATCACGTACTGTAATTTTGGCACCTACGTTTGAGATGTCAACTATGTTGCTTTTTCATAAAGGTGATTGGCCTAAATCATTGAGTCGTAAAAAAGTGCAGAGTTTCTTTTTACTTTGTTTTCTAATCTTCTCAGCTTTGTCCTTAAATGCTGGAGACTACTTGACTACCATGTACTGTTAAGATTACACATTCATTACAGTTACTGTTGAAAGAGTCAGTAATTGCTTTCTGAAGGTCGCACGCACGCAGCCTTCTCAAGGTCGGCGGTTGTGCGAGGTAAAGCATTAGTCAGTTGATGGTTACCAAGTTTCCTCGTGTATCCTACCCAGTTTGTTTTCCTGGGGTTTTTTCATGAACGAGCAATAGTAGCATTAGAAAAATGTAGGTTAAATTCAATTAGTCTGTGGTCAGACACTACTACTCACTTTGTTGGGCAAACCTAAGGAGGTCAACGTGAGATCAATAAGTTCTTTACGGATTTTTTTGATAAAAGTTGGTTTGTTGCCGATGTTTGACACAATCAGCTGTTTCCATCTGGAGCCAAATGAACTGGATTAGAAATTAAAAAAGTTCTTCGTATATATGTATATATTGTACATATTCTTATAATATTTTCCCATTCCGAAAACGTTTGTTTCGAAACACTTTTATGTGTTCATTGTGTGTTTATGTCATCACATGATGCTGGTGAGTCTGGTGTGGTGCTAAAACCCACTCCCCTTCTGGTATGTTCCGTTAATATTGTCAATGCATCACACGTTCCATCACCAAATAAAAACACTATACACTCGAAAGCTTCAGCGAGCTCTAAAAGCTCTACCGAGCGCATGCTGCGGACAAGAATAAAAAAATCTATCAGGAACACCACTGCAAGATAAAGGCAAGATATGGGCAAGATATAGGCAAGATAAAGGCAAGATATAGCCTCTCATGTCTCATAGGCAAGATACAGGCAAGATACATCCACACATGCCCACAAAACATAAATAAGAAATTACCTTAGCTGACAAGCGAGCCATTTCGATCAATCGCACCAAAAGGAAAAGAGTCCGTGTGTTCGTACAGACGATGTGTGTTCGATCCACTTTCCACCTTTCAGTATTAATAGAAAATCGTCTGGATGAAAAATCCAATTGTTCTCGTCTCGTCGGGTCGTCCTCGTCGTCCTCCTCCTCGCTGCTCTCCAATCGCCTTTTCCGGGGTGCGGTTCGATGTGTTGAAAAGCTCTCCGGCAAATTCAATTTAGCCGATATATTCTACAACCAGAATAAAATACTTTGTTAGACAAAAAGTTGTAAATTGATTTTAGATTTTAGACCGACATGTTACAGTTATAATTTAATTTTGTTTTTAATTTTCGAAACACACCGCAGGACTCGCCGCTAATGCAATTGTTTGTGTAACCAGCATATTTTCGCAAGCATTTGTTGTGTGTGTGTGTGTGCGTATATAAGTATGTTATTTTTTAGGTACAGTGAAAGCTTTAGTGGTGTAGAGAGAGTAGAGACTATGTGTTTGTACGGTTGCAGATGGATAAAATTCATAAATTGAATAAATCCCACAGGAATTTAATTTGCCGAATGCAGCTAGAGTGTACATTTCATATTTGTTTTACGCGAATCGTGGAATATTTATATATATATATATATACAACATACATATTTCCGCTGGTGCAGCTTGTTTACCGTTATACACACACACACACACACTCACACTCACACAAACACCAAAAGCGCAAATAGAGTTTAACAGTAGGTACGTGCATTTCGTTCTATGATAATTAAATTTTAAAATGCATTATGTGCATATAAATGTGTATCTGAGTGCATATGTACCATTAAATATATACCTATATTATACATATATACATATGTATATACATATTTCAGCATAATAATGCTTTTGCGTAAATACAATTTCAATATTCGCACAGTATATGCAAAAGGATGCATGCGCAGCAAATAATTCGAGCTGCACGAACTATAAAAGCTCGCACGCACGCTAAAAGCTCATTATAATATAGTTTTTGGTTTTGGGCGTGTAATGAAAATTGTTTTGCTGAATTTAATGTTTTATTCAATTGAATTTGACAAAAAATTGTCTGGTTTTTTTTCGGAGCAGGTGTCTGATCGGGTTATTTTGAAATTTTACAAAAGATTTATCGAATTATATGTATAAAATATTATTTAAATATTACATTTATATTAAATATTATTGAATTAAATTTTTTTTGCCAACGATATGCTAATAAAACGGTTGGAAAAGTTCTAGATATTTGCGTTTCTTTTTTAATGTTTTTATAAATATATTATTTTTATTCAGTGGTTGTTCTTTATTTCATTTATTGTTTTTTTAATAATGATATTATTTATTTATGGGAATAAAAATTATTAGCTATACGAATGACACTTTAACTTTTTTTTTGCTTATTTTTTTGCTTGTTTATAGTTCATTCAGAAATTGAAATAATATAAGAATAAATTCAGTCTAATGACCCTTGACTTTGTCTCTAACGCGATTTTGGTATGAAATTAATTTAAATAAATTGTTTTCATATTTATAATATAATAATATATTATTTTATTATTTTATTTTAAACAATACACTTTTATAATTGTATTTTTTGGCGCTGTGCATTATTCTCAATAGACCTAACCTAACCTAAATCGTGAGAGTAATGCACAGGCGGTCTGTTCTGTGACTTATTATCATGATTTTTCGTGGCGTTAAGTCTCTTGAGAATACATCACAGTCCGCCTTTGCATTATCCTCAGGATGTTTCCTGAGATCGCCTGTGCATTATCGTAATGAAAAATCCTGAGCATAATGCACAGGCCTACTGAGAATTATTCTCAAGAGACTTATCGCCACAACAAAATGTGAGAGTAATGCACAGGCAGACTGTGATTTATTCTCAAGAGACTTAACGCCACAAAAAATCATGAGAGTAATGCACAGGCGGTCTGTGACTTATTATTATGATTTTTCGTGGCGTTAAGTCTCTTGAGAATAAATCACAGTCCGCCTGTGCATTATCCTCAGGATTTTTCCTGAGATTAAGTCACCGATCGCCTGTGTATTATCGTCAGGAAAAATCCTGAGTATAATACACAGGCCTACTGTGAATTATTCTCAAGAGACTTATCGCCACAACAAAAGGTGAGAGTAATGCACAGGCAGACTGTGATTTATTCTCAAGACACTTAACGCCACAAAAAATCATGAGAGTAATGCACAGGCGGACTGTGAATTATTCTCAAGTTTTTTTACGCCACGAAAAATCCTGACAATAAGTCACAGTCCGCCTGTGCATTACTCTCACTTTTTTGTGGCGGTAATTCTCAATTTCCTGAGGTTAAGTCTCATTTTTGAAAACAATGTTCAAATGCCGTGAGATTAAATCTCTTGAGAATAATTCACCATACCGTATTTTTTTATAAAAATGCTAGAGATAAAAGATTTTGGAGAAGTGTGCCTAGAAAAATTAGAATTCTGCTTTAAAAAACGGAATTGTCCCACACAACAAAATTAAGTGCTCAAAATTAAAAAAAAATGATATGTCAAGTAAACAATATTTTTGTGCCCAAAAAGGGTCAATAAAATAAATCATTAATGTGCCCAAATATACTATGTGCTGGTGCTCTTAAAAAAAATAATTTTATGGAAATATTTTATTTATGGTAACCAAAATTGCTTTGTTTATTCACGGTAAAAATAGTGGTAGCTGTGGCGTAGTTAACTAAGAAGTTACGTCCTACCCATACAGAGGACGTGGGATTGAGGCCGGGTAGACATCAAATTTATCAAATTAATTCCATGTGTTATTTTCAGTTTGCGTTTACCGTCCTCTGGGCCATGATAATGTTACCTAGGGGGTGCCCTAGTTCGATTGTAAATCTGACAAAATACATCGAAAAAAAGCCAACAAAGTCAGGACACCTTTAATATAAAAACTAACAAAGCTTTACAGAGGTGGCCGAGAAACAACATTGGTTGTGCGTGCCAAAAATGTATTTATTATTAAAAATATTTTTTAGACAAACTTTTTTTACATTTCGGCACAATCATTTTTTAACGCTTTATTGAAGAGGTTGCAAGTAAAAAAAAATATATTCAGATTAACAAACCCTTAGGCTCGCTTATATTTATGTATAGGACACCAAGATAGTGCTGTAAAATGCAACCACAGAATATACAAATAGTGATTTTCATAAAAAGTAAGAATAATATAGATTTTACAATGTTTTCTTACTGAAAACAAGCAGACATCTACAAATTTAGTTCATTTAGAAAAATCAATAATATAAAACAAATATTGTATATAATTTGCTGAAAAATCACCAAATATGTCCTTAAAATGGAAAAATATGACTTAAAAAGGGTTAAACTACCAAATATTCTCTAGTGGGTAACATATGCCCAAATATGCCCTAACAATTATGGCTTTAAAAAATGAAAAAAGGTTAAAAACATATTTATCAGACTAATACAAATGCGGCACATGACAAATGAGGCAAATATTTGGACATTTGCGGCACTTTTTTCAGGAACATCACATTTTTTTAAAAGTGACGCATTTGTAAAGACAAATGCGACACTTTTATATTTTGTACAGGCACTATTAAATGATTTTTTTAAATTTGTGGTTATTGATACTACTGTTTTTACTTTTTCTGGTAAATTACTTTTTACTAAATACACAAAACATCAATCAACATTGTCCGGACAAATGCGGCACTTTTATTATATTTACTAATTTGTATACACATAATATACATGCATTTGTACGTGCCGCATTTGTCATTTTCTCATTTTAAGAATAGCCGCATTTGTCATATGACACAAATATAATGTGCCGCATCAGGCGAAATAGTCGTGCCGCATTTGTCTTTGCCTCAAAAGTCCACCATACTTTGATAATGCATTAAAAAATTTACAACTGAAGACTAAACCTAATGAAGTACTTTCCAGAGTATATGTATTCCAACAAATAAAAAAAATATAAATATTAAACAATAAGTTATTATAAATCAGATAATACCAAAATATTAGGCATCATAGAGATAATTTAGATACTTCAGAAACTCGAGACAGGCTTTTAAAAAAACATTTTTGGATAAATATTATGTGAGTGACGAATTAAATATTTGGGTCCCCAAATAATGCGTTCTAATAAAAACAATTAAATTCCCAAATAAATATTTATGTCCCAACTCCCAAATATTGTGTTCCAATAAATTTAGTTCCAAATTTAATAAATGTTTATAATATTTATTTTAATCATTTTTTGGACATAAAACTATTTTTTGAGCTTCCACTTTATTTTATTAGCATTCTGTATTTTATAAATTGGAATTCTATTTTTAATTATAAACATGTGTAAGTTTAGGATCGCAATTCTTTTTTCTTAAAGCATATTTTTTTTTAGATCTAGATTTACTTTTTGTTTTGAAAAATACAGAAACACACACTAAGTTAGCTGCACTGTCTATTTTATTCGGTTATTTGATCAGAAAATATTTTAGAGTATTTCACCTGCTTTTAAAGGATAACAACCCTAGGAAATGGCGGATAGAGGGATGTGGAAAAGAATTCTATGACCTACACATATTTTTTTCTTGGATTTAATTATTTATTTTAGCCGAGACAATTTCAGTACTGCGTTTAAAGGTACAACAATGGTGTACTGGCATAAAAAACTATATGTATCGAAAAAATAAAAAATAGTCAATTTCAGTATACACCATAACTAGTGGTGATATATAGACATATCCACAAATACTATTTCTATTTCTATTTTTCAAATGTCCCATTGGAAGATACACTCTGATTTAATAGACATTTATTAAATGAAATAAGCAGCTACATTTTTTAGGGAGAATGCATTTTTGTTCTACCAATTATTGCCCAATGCCTTTGGTATTTAAAACAACGACATTAGATTTCCATTACCAGAAATGGGACAAAATACATGTTTGTACAATGGCCTAAAAAAGTAGGTTGTTTCTTTACAGTTTTTCTCTTTGAAACTTTATCCCTTGCATATAACAAACTATTTTTAACAGTTTAAAAAAAATGATAAAGGACTGTACGTTATTTAACTATCTCTTTAAACATCATGTTAAGAAGAATTTCACTTATACTTTAATATCTCTCATTAATTTTCTAAATTAAATTTATAAAATACCTTATTTTATTGCTATTAATAAAGACTAAAAATAAAAAACTTAGCTGTTTTTATTAAATTTATACACATATAATAATTTAATGGACGGACAATTAATTTCAAGCTACTTTAAGGGATCGCAGAAATTATTAAATATTAAAAACAGAATGAAAAAAACATCAAAATAGATACAAAATTTGAATCCATCAAAAATGATACCTAAAACCGAGACCTTTTTCGTTTCTCCCTAAAAATCAATTAAAAGTGGTAATTTTTTACCCCAAAAATGATTTGCGAAAACATTTTTTTTTTGTAGTAGGGGCAAGTAATGTTACATCCCTACAACATTATTTTAGTGGTCTTTATATGAGATCAAAATATGAATATTGACGGGCGTCCATTACATTGGGTTCATTTATTGTAAAAATCCTCCACATTTTTATTTCATTTTCATAAATATCTCAAATATAGTTTCAGTATAATAATAATATCTAATTTATATCTACAAATTATGTATTATTTAAAACTATTCCTTTAATCAGAACCTCCTTCGGATTTGTGTTTTGTTTTTGCCACAAAGCCCCTTACCCCTCTTACTCCTCTCTTAAAATACTCTTTAACCGATAAATAATACATACGTAGTAACTCTGTTTGAGCATACCCAAGATCATATTAAAAATCCCAAATAAAAATAAAATATGGAGGGTTTTCACAATAACTAGACCAAATGTAAGAAGCGCTCGTCAATATTCGACCCTTAAAAAATCCACAAAAAATAATAATGTGGAGGATTTTACAATAACTAGACCAAATGTAAGAAGCTTCTATCAATATCCATCCATTTTGACCCCATTTTAGGACCACCCTAGGTATCACTAAAAATCACCCAATCTCACAAAAGAAAATCTCAAAAAATAGGAACCAATTTGCTCCGCAGGGAAGTAATCT
>JAAAKO020052416.1:0-10959 GCA_010015015.2 Bolitophila cinerea | reverse complement strand
TTTTTTGGTATTTTTAATTATTTTATATTTTTTTATAAAAAAGATGTCGAAAGATCTATCAACGGTCATATATACCAAGTGAAGTTAAAAAAACCTAAGATAGGTCAAAATCATAAAAAAAAATATTTTTTAATTTTTTGTAATTTTAATTTTTTATTCCTTTTTTTATTTTTTTTAAATAATATATAAATAAAATATTTTTTTTAAGTCCCGTGCAAACAAGTCTATGTGTCAAGATTGAGCTTAATCAAATAAGTAGAAGATGTCCTAAGATCTATCGACGGTCATATCATATCATTTGAAGTTAAAAGACAGTTTTAAAAAATTAAACATTTAAAGTATTTAAATATTATTTGTTACGCCGGTAATTTGGCATAATAAGCTTTGCACAATGGATGAAATTCTGAGCTAGCAGATCAACATTTTTTGAATTTTAATTTACTTTAATGTTTTTATTCAAAATACATGTATGTTATTATGAAATAAAATCAACAATCTTTACAAGAAATAAAAATTATTACCAAAATGTATACCTAATTAAATAGATATTGCATCTAATTGTATTTTTAAATAAAAGTATAAAACTCATTTATTGTGTAACATGAGATCCACAGTTGACACACAGTTGACACTTAAGTAACATAACTCGCAAAAGTTAATAATATAACATCGAGTGAACAAATTGTCCCTAAAACTACTATATCACAAATTAAAAATACAGTTTTGGGACTCGAGATATCGCGTCCTGAAGTATTTAATTTTGTTAAATATATTTTTTAAAGCACTCATCAGCAGTCAGCACCAATGACGGTGTGGAGCACTGAACTCCAGCAAATCTCCTCAACACAAATCATATCCCTTTGAAGCTGCGCGTACGTCGACTCTTAGAGGAGGCACACACACACGCGCAAAGCTTTCTTTCGATCGTGACGCTGTTGTATGAGTACGGGTGTATGTTGTATTATTGTTGTTGCTTTTGTTCTCAGAACTCGGTACACGTTCTTTGTCAACCGTGCACGTTTATTATCCGCGTACAAATACAAGTTTATGCGCTGAAGTAGCATTGCGCTCGCTTGTCTTGAGTGTGAGTGTATATAAATAAATAGAACATTTTTGTATTGCGTTGTGTAAATTTACAGGAAGACGACGGTGGATCGAAATAATAAAAAAATCAAGTAGAGTTGAAATCATTAAAAATAATATATATTTATATATATCATTCTATGATGAAATAAAATTTATTGACCCTATAGCAAATCACATATTGAATTTCTTGTTGATCTTAGCCATTTGAATAGGTTTCTAAAGTTGCACCAAAAATATACATTATTTTTAATATATTGGCATATTTTACTCTACCCTATAAATGCATCACAAAATAACTACTATATATAACATCTTATATGCTCAGTGCAAATACTATAATGAATTCGTAACCATATTTTGAGATGCACTGAGAGTCCGTCAAGAGAGACAGAGAGAGAAAGAGAGTTATAGGCTGGAAAATAGTGGAAATATCACAAGCAGCATGTCGATTAAAGGAAAAAACACACGCTTGTGTTGCAGAATATTAATTCCTTGCGTTTTTTCTGGCGCGTACATTTTATATATTTATATATTTCTCTATTTCTGCAAAGAACGCCAAGGAGAGAGATCCCGGAAAGTGCATCAAAGAAAAAAACTGGATGTGTTGATATGGCGACGGCTTACTTATTCCATCAAATATGTCTGCATGGTTGTTGAATCCAAGTATTCATGAGTTTAAAACCGCAGTGCGTTAGATATGCTGTTCAGACGAGCAGGTAATCACCACATTGCAAATATTATAACGAATATTATTATGATGATAATTGTATTTATTTAATTATAAGGTATATCCAGGTCGGGTCAAATTCGATCCTCTAACTTGTATTCGACATTATCGAATATCAACGGTACAATGCGAATATCAAGAATACCGCAATTATAATGAGAATATTTGTTTATATTAGAAATAAATAAAAAATTGCGAATATCGTGAATATATGCCAATTTTTTTATGTGCGCGAAAATAAAAATATTTAATTTACGCATTATGGTTGGTTATTGTGCCATTTATAAGAGAACTTGGCTAAATGTTATTGGACAAATGCAACGAAGTGGGCAACATTATTTATTTTAAGCTTGATTTGCGAACTATCTTCCAGATGCGATTAGATATTATATTCTTTGTTATTATTATTTTTTACATATAAAATAATATATAAACAAATATAATAGCCATCGTATGTGCTTTTTATTAAATCAAAATATATTTCCTGGTTTTAAAGTCTAAAAACTAGGATAAACACGCCATCTAGCTTTTTGCCATAACATGTATTATTATGCTAGAAACATTACGACATAAAAACAAGAGAAAGTTGTGTACCACAAGTTATGGATCTTGGCTTAATTTTTATAAATTATTAATTATTTATTATTATAACAATAAAAGGCGTTCATTTGTCAAGCGGTCTAACTCCATAATAAAAATATAAAAAATGGATTTTTATATCAAATTGTCGTAACTAAACTATATATTCATTAATTAGTCAGAATAAGGTGTTTGTATTTAAAAATGAACTTATACGGTTTTTTAGAATTCAAAATAGAATTTAAAAAAATATAATACAATAATATAATCTTAATGGGACTGTTGTGATTCTATTGATTTAGCCAAGGTTGAATAGTTATTCATAAAGAAATTCACCTCTTGAGCTGCGATTTAAAAACCTTTTTGTGTAGTTATTCTTGTTTTTGGTTTACATTTTACTTGAATTTTTGGGCATTGTTTTTCTTTTCTTTTGGTGCACACTTGTAAAGTGCATATTTTTATATAATTAGGAACACATTTTTGATTTTTTAGGTGAACAGGTGGTGGTAGATTTTTTATTATTTGGTGGACAATATTGAATTATATGGAGTAAGCTAAATTGGATGCCATAGAAAGTTATACCTCAGCTGCAATTTAAAGTGTATTTTATTCTTATTAAAATTAAAACTCTAATATCTATACTCCCTGTATGTGTATATGATACGCATACGTACCAAAAACGACCCCTGCTGCTATATAATAAGCTAAGCTTTTCTGTATACCGTATTTATCTTTATATATCCTGTATTTCCTCTGCTCGAAATCATCAATTACTCGTGGTACGCGCACATTCTATCCAACCATCAGATCAATGTGCTTCTTCTCGTCGTCGCAGTTTTCTCTGCTGCTTCTGTTCTTGTCTGCGCATACTTTATAGTATAGTATATAGTACTTGAATGCTTGGCTACTTCTTGTATACACCATCAAGTACATAAACAAGAACGCGCGCGTGCACACGCATAATCTATAATTTATGTACGCAGAATTAAATGCTTGCGCTCGCGCATGCTTAGTACAGATCGATTGATATTCTCATCACAACTCGCGGTGCGCGGCAATGCTTCAGCTTCTTGGTGGCAATGACCGCAAGACTACGTCGCGGAGAGTTTGTTCTGATGATGAGAAGAGAAAAAGAAGACTAAACATAAACATGTTGTCGTTGCGCGCATGTTATTCCGAATAGAGTCCCGGTTTTCTGTGACAAGGCGCTTGAGTTTGCGAAGTCTGCGCACGAATCACTGAACCAAAGTTATGTGCATAAAGATTTTTTAGTATATATATATTAAAATAATCTATAACCACACGAAGATATGTCAAAAGTGTCACAGAGCATAAATATATTTAAAAATATATAGACTAACAGATAATATAATATTATAATGGAAGCGCAATGTAACTCGAGATGTTTTATATATTTGTATGTATAAAGCTCGCGACGTCCAAAAGAAACCCGTCCATTAAACGGATTGTATTCAATCAGCGCAACTGCAGGGCCGAGCCAGTCGCGCACTTTCAATTTCACTTTTGACATGAAATTCAATACCACGGGCAACGTTGAGTCGCGTAATATAATTTGCACTTGACAGGCCTCTTTCGTTTGACATCGAAATTCCCAGAAATCCGTTGCTGACAAGCGTTCACTGCAATTTTTAATGCGGCAGAACGTGACACTAGCGAATTATTTATAATCTAAAAAAATAGATTACACCGAAAAGTACATTAAATATATTTATGCAAAGTATATTTGTGAATTAAAACTAAGCCGGTCAACAGCAGTGGCGTCATTGAAGGGGTAGGGTTTTTTAAATTGACGCCACACGTCACCGAGAAACAGACAGTATTTTTGCTATGTATTTATATTTAGTAAAAATAAGTAACTAAATCGTATGCCAATAAAAAAGACTGTAATATTTAAAAAAAAAAACAAAATGTAAAAAAACAATGAAAAAAATATCATAATAAAAACATAGAAAAAATGCTAATTTGTCAAAAATGCTCATATACTACAGAGTATTATAAAAAGTGTTTTTTAAACTGCCTTTAAAAAATAAAATTTCGTTTAAAAAAAATATTTGTGTATACCAAAAAAATAGTTGCAAAAACAGATAAACATTTCTGTATGTAACAATTATTTTTTCATGAATTTTTACCATTTTTAATAATTAAAGCTATTATAAAATATTATATATATAGCTGTCGGAGATACAGTGCGTAGTTAGCGCAAGAGGATCTACTGCAAAGCAGCATTTAGACTAATTGAGACACATAGCGCAATGGCATTTTAATTTTAAAATTTGTTGTTTTTGTTAAAATAACGTAAAAGTCATGCACGCGCTTGCGCGTGCAATCAGCGTTCCTGTATAATAAAATGATTTTATAAACGAAAAATAACGTCAGAAAACGGTTATTTATGTTTTGCGCTAAATCCTATCAAGCATTTTCCTATCGCGCATTTTCCTATTGCACTCGTTATAGGGACCCGCTGTCAAAAAGTTACTTGTATGCTACAATATACATATAGAGATATAACAAAATACTGGAGGCAAATCAATAGTTCATTGTAGGATTAATGGGTTAAAAAACCAAGTTTGTTATATTGATACATGTCTTTGCTGTCTAATATATGATATTTTTTGCATCACAAAAGATGTAGGATTTAGGAAATAATCGTTAACCTCATTTTTATATTTCCTTAAATTTGTACTTTCTGATTCGTTTAATAAAAAAACATAACAGTATTATTGTTTTTTTTTAATTATATTTAGGTATGTTTATGTCTTATATATTGATATTTATACATATATTGATAAGAAGGTTTTTTGGCTTCAATATGATTAGATTTCTATGTGCCAATGTCAAAAACTATTTATATATATACATTTATATATTTATCAGTATTTTCCTCGGTATTTCCAATAGTAGCTGTAGCTGTAGACTGTAGAGTATGAAAAGTTTGAGATTTTTGTAATTCATAATTTAAATTTGTTTTTTTTTTTAAACTTGATATCTACAAAATACGCCAAATGTGTATATCAATGGCATTAAAAACAATCACAAAAACTGCATTGAATACAAAATTTGGATTTTATATCACTCAATATTGTTACGCTGCTGCTGTTTGCTGTTTGAGCGAAAAGTACTGGAAACACGATACTTTACTTTGCGTATGCTTACACGAGTAAAATAAAAAGCGTGCGCGTGCGATTTTTGCTCGCTTACCATAAATTATAATGAAACTGAAAACTTTTATGTTTAAGTGCTAATTCACAAAAAAATGGTTACATATACAATGATTCGATACATAATATTATATATGTTTATGGCGTTCACCAGAAACAACAAAAAGCTCATCGGAACTCGATTATCGCTTTTGCTCTTAACCACTAAGCAAAATACTCCTAGAAATTGCTCATCAAGATTAATTCACCGCATTCCTAATATCAAAAGACATTTGAATATCTTACAAGTTCAAATTCGTGCTCGAGCACTGACGCAGATCATTTGCATTACATCGGGCAACACGCACTACTTTGTGAACGCACTCACATACACTGAAAAACACATATCTCATACGCAGTCTATCGCGTTTTGAAGAATGTCAATCTAACCAACCGTCGTCATTTTATCTTCGTTAATGAAATAAATCAATTTTATGCATTTATTTATACCTGTCTGACGTTATGGTTATAAAATATAAATATACAGAAAACTAAGCATACATACGTGTATATACGAACAAGTCTATAGAGTCAAGTGCCCCTTTCTTTAGATTTTATACGTATAAAATGTTTTTTTTTTCTATATAGATGTCCCCATACATTCAGAAATAAACATATATATATACTATAGTACTATATTTACAAGCATCTTTCAAGACGAACGGTTCTGAAGACACGTTTTTCAAGAGTAGCCGTATAAGCACAAGATAGATCTTACAACTTATATACGATATCTCGATGCTCTCTGCGCTTCTGAAAACTAGTCGATACGCGCACATTGAATAAAAAAAATATCGCATTGTCTCACTGTGGCTAATTGAAGAAGAAAAAATAGCATAATATAAGAAATAAAAAGTCGTATATATGTAGAAAATATAATACGTGATGGATCACGCCGCAACCACATATAGACACACATATAGTCATATTTTGATAAACTGAAACACACCTTTGTATACTTGCAACTTGAAAATATTGTATTTTACTATTATACTCTGCGTCTATATCTGTCTCTTATTATTTTAAATCATACGAGTATAGCGTGCACTGTAAGTGTTTTTATGACCTAACAGGTTAAAGAAATAAACATCACTTAGGGTTATCGAAGCTATACGTATTATACGGCATCAATATAAGTAAACAGTTTTGCACTTAAGAAACAATCAGTACTTTTGCTTCATTATTTCTGATATTTATGTGGTGAATGTTATATGATGGAACACCACTGCATTTTGCGCAGAGAACAATTTTCCATTTTCATCGCACATCATATTTAAGACTCTCGAAAGGTCTTCAGTTTTTTAATAGTTATGGATGGTTTATTAGGTATAGATGATTTTTATCGTTCTCAAAAGGCATCCGTTTGGGTACACAGCCTCACCGACGCAAGTTTTCACAGATTGTTGATGGATTGTTGTAAGATTACGAAAATACAAATGTCAAAACCTAAAGAAAATATTGTTTCAACAGTCTTGATTTACGCGTAGGATGAATTCTTACAAAATAAAATACCGCAAAAGACATACATGTTTATGCAGTCCATTAGATACATTGCCACAAATTGTACGTTTGACCCTTAGGGAATCTACCCACGATCCCAATAAAACGAAAAAACAAGTTAAGACAACATGTATTCAAAAACGGAGTCAGGAATTAACTTTTAAAATATTACATGTTTGTAAATTTTGTTAGTTTTATATAGTGTAATGTTAGAAGATTTAAATCGCGGTCATTTGTGGTCAAAAAGTGGTCAATCTAATGTCGCAAAAAACGCTTTTATCTATTTTGGAGGAAATTTGAAGTTGTTTCTAGTAACCTAGAGTGGTAAATTATAGTTATTTGGATTTGATCGCATGGATAAAAACCTCTTTTCTATCTGGTAGGGGGTGCAATCGTAAATTTTGCAAATAGACATTACTACTGATTAACTTTTTAATATGGCGATAGTCAATAAAAGTTATTTAATGGACATTTGTGTTCAAAAAGTGGTAATTCATATCCCGCAAAAAATCACTTTTTTGGGGAAAAATGTGTCCCAAACATTATTTTGGAATAACTTTTTAACCGAGATGTTGTCAATCAAAGATATTGGTGATCATCATCACATCACTTTTTTCTATTTGGAAACATAAAGTTCTGGTTCACGGAGCTCGTTATATAGACCGGTATTTTACAGTTAATATTAATATATTTAATAAATAACATATTAAAAATCAAATGCCCCATGTTTGCCTCGATTGTAATGTTCCGCAGTTGTCTTTGCCTCATTTGCCTTTGCCTAATTTGTCTTTGCTGCAAATGGCTTTGCCGCATCTGTTTTTACTTTAAAAATCATCCCACTGGGTTGTATTATAATTCTTGAAAAAACTCGAAAAACACGAAATAAATATGAAAACACATTAAGAGGGTATAATTTTTAGAATTTCCAAAAAAAAACTCCATTTTAAAGGTATAAAAAAATCGATATCATATGAAAAATATAGTACACTGAAATGAAATCTAAAATGTCATACTTAACCAATAAAAAAAATACAGATTCACTTCCCCTATTTTCAATTTGCACGTACAATTCGCACGTGGGTTCTTTCGTAATAAACAATTTCCGCGCAGCAGCACGAGCAGATTAGCCATAACTGATAAAATGTACATATGTCTCAAAACATTGCTCAAGTTTTCTATAAATATGTGCATTTTGGTCACGAATCATTTATACACACATTTAATTGCATGTTAATGTGAATTAACGAAGTACACACAACCAAAAGTACATACATACACAATTACATTTCATTAATTATGAGCAATAATTGTTTGTTTTACATAAGCGACTGTACAAGTACATTCTATCAGAGTGTGTGTGTGTATGCGTCTTGGCGCAATGAAATTAAAATAATTATTATTGTTATGTTTTGCCGATAAGATCGGCTGTGCGCCACCGCTCCAATCGTCGGCGTGCTGGCAACGCACGCGGAAAACATGCGCACGCCAAGCGGTCGCTTAGCATAAACAGCATAAATATGTGTAAGTTAATACACATATAGCATAACATTTAAGATTGTAGTGTTTATGTGTGTGTGTGTGTGTGTGTGTGTGTGTGTGTGTGTGTGTGTGTGTGTGTGTGTGTGTGTGTGTGTGTGTGTGTGTATGCAAGGGAAATGCATCAGATGATGCGGCGAAGCTTGTTAATTAGTTCTTCAAGATGCAATATGATTGTTCGCTATATAAGCGGAAAAGACATATATAGTATATATATAAATATCCTTGTTCAAGTGTATATTTATAGCGATTGATGAATCCGGTATTTAAATTAATGTTCATTGCGTTTACATATGTAAATAAATAAATATATCTCTGGGTGATTATCACTTTTGCAATCGGCTGTGAATATAATTTAACGTAGATTTTTAGTTTGTCGGTTGTTGTTAACAGTTATACAGCTATATTTACATTTTATTTATCACATTTTTACCGGTACAGGATTTATTCAACTTACTAATAACGTAATGTATAATGAATTATATATGTCTATTAAATTTTGATTAAAACAAATGGGATTGTTGTGAAACTTCTCTTATTCCAGAGTCCAATAAGCATAAAACTTGAGAGAAATGAGAAATTTCTATTGGGTTCCAATTTTAACAAGAAATATTTAATTTGTATCTTATTCTGTTAAATGAGATGTAAATCGCGACCTTAGAGCTGTAAGACTAAGTACTTCAGCAATTGTTTTGAGTAAATTGAGTTTAAAAATTTTTTAAATTACATTTTTTGTTTTTAGAAATATTTATATAATTATTAGAGTCCGGATAAATAGGTAAATACCTATTTGTATGCCAGCTATGTACGCTAATTTTGAAATGGTGTCTTTACGAGTCAAGTTTTTCTCATTTCAAAAATGCAAAAATTATTTTGACTAAAAAAACTATTTTTGTATCTATTTTCAAATATAAATAATTATTTTAGTATCTTTTTTAGCATTATATTTTAATTTGTCAAAAATGAATAGCAAAATTAAAATAAATCAATATTTCCTGCAACCTGTCTAGCTGCGTACATCATTTATTGCAAAATAGCATTATCTCCCCGTTAAACATTTTTTTAAAATAATATATGTCAGCAAATACCAGTAAACGAATAAGCTGAGATATCATAAATTCATATTGACATTTAAAATTCACTATTAATATTTAGTTTGTATATATTTTATATATTTTTAATTTTATTTTAATTGATGTAAAAAATATTCATAGAAATTTATTTCAGATGACTTTATATATTGGTTAAATCCACAACACAACTTATCTCAATAGACTATATTAATATAATGCTCTATTGACGCAATAGAGAGACAACGTGTCGGACTTGTGCACAGAAGATGTATAATCCGGACCGCGTAGATTTAAAACCCGGCAGCGAAATCAAAAATTATTTAACAAGTGTTTCCGAATATAATTAGGTTCTTCATTCTAAAAATAGCCTTCTATAAAAATATGGTAATATATTTTCGAAATACGAGACATTGATGAATTAAATTATACAAACGGTCTCAAAATAAAACATTAATTTTGGAGATTTTTTTTAAATAACCCATTTTTTCCATTTAGAAAAATGTAAACCTACCGCAAAAACTGCTTTGTAGGGAGATAGAGAGATACATTTATTTTATAGACATTTTACAAACATAAAACGGATAATATGTAGAATGCAATCTGATATAGGCAACCGACATACTTTGACCAATTTAAACTATTTAATAACCTATATTTATTTTAAATCCAAACTCACCTTGATACGAGATAAATCTAAAGTCGTTCTCTGTTATGGCCACTACGGTTGATGTCATCGCGCACAAAACGATCATCGTAATCAGTATCTGGTTCAAAGTCGGTGCCATTCTGAAACGATAAGAAATAAAAAAAACTATAAGTTACAATGTATTAAACTAAATCAAATTATCACAGTAATTTTAATACTCTAATAAAAAAAAAAACAAATTAGTCGCGTCCGCGAGCCTTGGCAATACCTCTATACTGAAAATTTGAGTATATAATTGATGGGTGCGACAAACGACCGACACAATTGTCAAAATAAACACAATATAATAATTATGGTTTCTTTAATACGATTAGCTGAACAGTGTTCCACTTTTGTCATACGAAATAAAAGAAACACGCAGACACAGTGGCGCGGCCGGCATTTTTGTTATATACGAAAGCGATAAATACTTGCAAATTTCGTTTCGGGCATAGATAACACAATGAGCCAATGACTACGCCTAAGCATATATTTTATATATAAACTGTTTGCAGCTATATAACTGTTTGTGTTGTTTATGCAAATATATATATA
>JAAAKO020052405.1:0-10959 GCA_010015015.2 Bolitophila cinerea | reverse complement strand
TACAGGTAACACGGGTATTTCGACTTATCTTCGAGTACTTGACTACCCGTGTAATTGAGTCGAGTAATTGACGTGGGTATTCGTATATAATTTTACATGTTACCTTTATTTTTTAAATTTACATACAATACATTGCACAAATAAAATAAATAATAAAAAAATCATTAGAGACTATAAAAGACAAATATTAAATTAAAAAAATAAATATGTTGAGCAGAGGTTGAAGAGTTGTGCCGGATAAAATAAACGCGTGTGTTCATTAGAACATGTACATATTACAATTTAAGTCCCATTTAAATTGAACAAAATAAATGCATATTGCTAAAAACTGCTTTGGTTAAAGCATCTGCTACCATCTACTCGGTAGCCATATGTGTGACTACAATCTTCCCGGTTTTTATCTTCTGTCGAACAAAATGATGACGCACATCAATATGTTTAGTACGAGCGTGATATCCGTCTTACATTGAAAGATTGATAGCACTTTTGTTATCGCAGAAAATAGTAGTTGGTCCGGTTGACAACCAAAACTCTTCCTCAAATTGTTTCAACCACAATGATTTCTGTGTGGCTGAAGAGAGCGCCATATATTCTGCCTCGGTTGTCGATAATGCAACGGTTTGTTGCCTCTTGCTGTTCCAAGATATGGCAGCACCTTGTAGCTTGAAAATATATCCAGTACAGGATCTTCGTTCATCGACATCACTGGCCCAATCAGCATCACAATAGCCAATAGGTTCTGAATTGCCATTTCTTGTGTATGTTAATTTAGCATTTGACGTACCTTTCAGATATTTAAAAATCCGTTTTACTGCGCTCCAGTGCGCCTTGCCTGGATTGTTACAGTACTTGCTTACAGTGTTGACTGCAAATGCGATGTCTGGCCTTGTACCATGTGTCAAATATAAAATGCTTCCAATTGCCTCTTGATATGGTACCTTCGCCATGTCTTTAGTTTCTTCTTCTTACTTCGGAGACATGTCGATCGATATTTTCTGATTAGGATCGAGAGGTGTAGCTGCTGGTTTGCATTCACTAATGTTAAATCTAGACATAATTTCATTAATATATTTAGTTTGATCAATAGAAATAATGCCATTTGTACGATCTCTGATAATGTTAATAGATTTTTTCAATCTACATACCTGATCGCCTAGATGAAACTCTTTTGGGGGAGCAATATACACTTTTTCTTCTAGATCACCTTGTAAAAAGGCAGTGACGGCATCCATCTGATCGATCTACAGATTGAATTTGGCTGCAAGTGTCGATACAGCTACCGCCCAAAATTTGGTCGGTAATTTAGCATCATAGATCATGCAGCGTGCTTTTTCGGTAAGTGTCCTGTTCATCCTTTCCGCCAATCCATTTTGTTGAGGTATGTTCGGTATGGATGTCTGGTGTTGTATTCGGGATCTTCGCAAAAGGACTCGTAGCTCTTGATTCACATATTCGGTCCCATTATCTGTGCGAAGAATTTTA
This sequence comes from Bolitophila cinerea, assembly GCA_010015015.2. Classification (NCBI taxonomy): domain Eukaryota; kingdom Metazoa; phylum Arthropoda; class Insecta; order Diptera; family Mycetophilidae; genus Bolitophila; species Bolitophila cinerea. The sequence continues at coordinate 9,477 of JAAAKO020052405.1, read as the reverse complement.
ATACGCTTTCCCGTCTGATTCTCCATAAACTGTTTGAATTCATAAAATCTCTTCGGCATTTCGGATTTGCTTTCCAAGAAGTAAACAAATACCTTTCGAGTATAATCATCTATAAGAGTGAAGCAGTATCTAGCGTTACCTATAGACTTCACCTCCATGGGGCCACATAAGTCAGAGTAGACTATCTCCAAGATTGATTTCACTCGCGTGCCCGAAGTCTTGAATGGCTGTCTGCACTGTTTGCCCTTGCAACATGCAACACAGGCAGTACGAGAATCCTTAGGGGTCGTATACTGAACTCCTACAACCATTCCACCCCGAATACTTTCCAAATCACTATAGTTCAGATGAGCTAGCCTTCTATGCCACAATTCACAGTTCACTCCTGATGCTCCTAATGCTGCTAGTCCACGAGAAACACATCTATCGAGCTTGTAAGTGTTGTCCTTCATCCTTGCAGTTGCCACTAGTTCCGTTCCATTAAATATGCTGCAAAATCCATTATCAAATCGAACATCAAAACCTTTGCTTGCAATCTGACTTACAGAGAGCAAATTCACTGAGATGATGGGTACAAACTGGGCGTTGTGAACGGGGATAACGTTACTTTTCCCGTTGCACAAGACACTTATATACACAGTTCCAGATGATTCAACAGATAGTCTGGAATTGTTTGCAACAACAATCTCATTTATTTTCGGTTCACAACGATTCTTCAGTCAATTATCTCGCATAGTCATGTGCAATGATGCACTAGAATCAATAAACCAGTCATCACAGAGTGCATTTTTCGTCGGAGAAACTGCACAAAATCCAGTGTGAGACGTTTTTGATTTGCGGTCTGAATGCGTATGTGAGTTGACTTTCTTGTTGCTTTGACTGGAGCACTCGCTGGCAATGTGCCCAAATTGATTACAGTTATAACATCGCGGTCCTTTGTGTTTCTGTACATGTTTTCTGTGTTTATAACTGTTTGATCCAAAAAACGCTTGTTCTCCATCTTTTTTCTTGCAGATTTGAACATCTTGGAGGAGTTTCATTTTGATGGAATCCCCTGTGATTTTGACTCCAGAACTTTCTATGCCCATAATCATTGGTTTATATTCGCCCGATAAACCGGCCAGTAGAAAAGTTCCAATCCACTCATCTTTCACTTCAATACATATTCCATTGAGTTTGTGTGCGGTGGTTACGATCTGCCTCGTGGTTATGAGAGTACGCAAGAGCCCGACTTTTCGTGTTAAACCTGAATCTTCAAAGACACTTTTCAGCGTATCCCATACTTCTTTCGCATTTGTTGCATTATGAACATGAACACAATTTACTGGTTCTATCATAGGTATTATTTTCGATTTTGCTCGTGTGATTTTCTTAGCATTCACTTCTGTGCCAGTCACACATTCCCAAAGTTCCTCGTGTTCGAGATACGTTTGTACTGCAAATGATCACGTAGAATAATTCTCTCTTCCAAGCAATTTTTGTATTGGCGGTAAACTGTTATTCGGAGCCATTTTTTTAATTTCATATCTTAATATAATTACTTTTCAACAAACAGAAACTTATTTAGAATATAAAATACTAATATGCTTTTAAGTCCCTGGGCCCATAACCTGTTGAGCAGAGGTTGAAGAGTTGTGCCGGATAAACTAAACGCGTGTCTTCAGTATACCGTAACAGAAAGGAATATATTCAATATGTTAGTAGTTCATGTATATAATAAAACCGTATGATCTGAACAATGAGAATGATTTGTGTAAATACTAAAGGGTGATTCTTAATATTTCAACAGGAACTTAACTAAATCTAAATCTAAATCTGTTAGAGTCGCTTTCAAGGCAAATTAGGACTCCTAACAGTCGGGGATGTGTTGAGAGTTCTCAAACAAAATAAGCTTTAAGACTGGAGCAATTCAGCATAAGCGGCAGATTAACCATTATCTGACCAATTGTGAGAACTCGTTAAATGGACGCGTGTCATGTGTTCGATATCACTGGCCCCTATATCTTCCAATAAATGGAACAGAGAATCGCGCATTTTCCCCTCCTGCTCGTTAATCTTCGATACTCTACATGGGCTGCCAAAAGTGCAAGATGGTCTAACAATCTTACAACTATGAAGATGTCAGTCTGTTTACTCACACGTGGCAGACGCCAAAATTCATCAAGCACTCAAAAAGTAGCAGTCTTTGGGACAACGTTCCAGTCGCCGTTTACTCACTCCATTTTTTGCTTCTTGCCAGATACCGTTTGACACCTATATGCCAAGTATATTATGTAATAATTATTAATAACAACATACAAACACATACAAACAGAAACACTAATGTAAAAACATAAATACAAATATAAAAAATATAAAAACATAAATACAAATCATTAAAACTAATTATAAAAGAATGGAATTTGGTAATAATTTAACCCTATTTCTAAATACTTCACTAAATACATTAAAATCAAATATAAAATTTATAACATTAAAATTCAACAGCATATTATTTATAGGTTCGAATCTTCCACAATTTGTTCTGTGCGTTTTATTACAAAACAAAACTAAGGTGCGTGTTCTTCTACGAGGTGCATTAAACGGGACTAATGACAATACAAGGTGCATCACCCTGATTTCGACCAAATCTTGGAAAAAGATTGGTTCACCAGTGTCACGAACGACATCGCATCGTGCCACAAATGCATCCGGTGGAGCGATCGACATCATCGCTGAGTTTAGCTGCCCGATTTCAATACCAAGTCTTGGTGAGTCTGTCAAGTATGGTACATGCATTCTGATACGATAGTCTGATAGTCTGGATATCTTTGGTCTGGACTGGATGGAGCTCCTTCAGCTTTGGGATATGCCAATTAGTATGTGGCAAGACTGAGATAACCAATAGCTCAAAACATCTGGCTAAAACTGTCCTGTCAAAGTTTCCAAGAATTGGAGAAGGCCTCGGATGCTGTCTAAAAGTGAAAGCAAAACTTTATCTGCAAACTATAGCAACACCAGCATTTCAACCTCGAAGAGCGATTCCATTCGCTGTTATGGGAAAAGTGGAAGAAGAGTTGCAGCGTTTAGAACAGAATGGTGTCATATCTTCCGTAGACACTGCGGATTGGGCTGCGATATATCGCGTTGTCGTTCGAAAAGCTAATGGTGCACTCAGAATCTGCGGAGATTATTCAACAGGGCTCAACGACGCCTTGAATCCGCACCAGTATCCGATTCCACTTTCAGAGGCAACCTACGTAACACTTGCTGGGGAACAGTATTTTCTCTGCTTTATCTTGCCGATGCGTACCTTCAAATTGAAGTAGAAGAGGATTCCCGAAAACTTCTGACTGTAAACATACACAGACGATTGTTTCAATTGGTGTTAAATGTGCACCAGGAATCTTTCAGCAAGAAGATGTGCTCGGGAACATGAACAAAAGCTCGAAAAATCCAAGTTCGGTCTTACATAAATCCACTATCTGGGGTTTATTATAAAGAAGCATGGACGACGCCCAGATCCTTCGAAGATAGATAGCCATAAGATACATGCTCCACATGACATTTCAACACTCAGGTGGCTTGACTAATTATAGTTCATTTATTCACCAGATGCGAGCACTGCGAGCTCCATTAGATGAACTTTTGAAGAAGGACACTGAATGGGACTGAAACAAAAGTTGTCAAATCGATTTCAAAAATTCCAAAAAGTTCTCTAATTAAACCTTCTACTGACGCATTATGACCCAGGAAATCAGTGTTGCCGCAGACGCATCGGCGCAGTTATCCTTCATCAATTCGAAGATGGAACTCAAAAGGCTATTTGTCATGCTTCTAAATCTTTTAACAAGGCTCAATTATCTTACAGCCCAATCGAAAAGACGCATTGGCTCTGATATTTGCGGTTCAAAAATTTCATCGCATGATTTGCGGTCGTCACTTTATTTTACAGACCGACACAAGCCGCTGCTTTCGATTTTTTGCTCCAAGAAAGGTGTTCCAGTTTACACAGCAAGTCGTATTCAGCGCTGGGCATTGATATTGCTTTCGTACGATTTTTCGATCGAGCATATATTTACGTTTGAATTTGACCATGCGGACATGCTTTCCCGACTCATCGACAAACAGAGACCAGATGAAGACCGTGTCATTGCCGCAATACAACTTGTCGCCGTGTACTCGATGACGTTTTTACCTCACTTCCAGTTACGTTTAAGATGGTAAGACAAGAATCGGCAAATGATGTATTTAAAAAAAAATCATCAGATACCACAACTCTATCTGGCCAGTCAGAAGCCTAATCATTTATCAAGATGAAAAACAGATGTATCGAAGAAGAGATGCATTGTCCTTGATAGACAATTGTTTATTTTTTGGAGAACGACTCGTTGTTCCGAAAATATTGCAATCAAGGGTAATAAAACAATTAAACTAGAGTCACTCTGGTATCGAGCGCACAAAGTCCATTGCTCGTGGTATTGTCTACTGGCCACATCTTGACAAGCAAATTGAAGAACTAGTTCAAGGTTGTCAGAACTGCAATCTTGCTGCTATATCTCCAATAAAATCAAATCTTGCTTCCTGGCCTACTCCAAGTAAGCCCTGAAAACGTAAATGGAAATCATTTTCTATGTATATTTTTTGGTATATGTGTTTTCATGTATTTTTGTCTCTCTTGTGTTAGCAGCTGGGTTGAGCGGACGTGTTTATGCGCGTTCAACCCAATGTCTTTGTCCTTTATGTGGTTGTTTGTAAAAACCCAATCCGCTGAGTCGGAGCCAGGGCAAATGAGAAGGTGAGGCGTTCCCGAAAGGGAAGATTATAAACTAAATTATTCAATTTGCACATCACAACATTTACATATAGTATAAGGTAGATGGCGTGCACGGTATTGGTTGCCTCGGGCGCACTCTGTCGGCGACACTTCTAGACACTCGCAACCCGGTTCGTTCCGACCGGTTTCAAATCTCGTTAACTGCCAGACAAATTCTGTTATCGAGATTCGATGATTTATTAATGCGTAGTGCGCACTCGTTTGGATACGAGCGAATTAGCTCTGGGCCGCCAATGGCTTCCCTCTATATATACTTTGCGGGTGTGTGCGTATTGCAAAATAAGGATATATAGCGATGACAAGGCAGCGGGCTTCAGGCCACCCATACACAAGCATATATATATATATATGTATCCACACTGCGAGAGACGGTGTAGAGTCTGAGCGCGATGATGTTTGTGTTTCCGCTTCGCAGAATTTATATGTTCACAATTTCCGAGACTGGGTATTTTCTATGCTATATTATATTGTGTGTGTGTGTGTTTGAGTGTGTGTGTGTGTGCGAGTTCGAATACGTTGAATAAAATATTTAATATCTTCAAAATCACAAGCGTACCATTATATCGGGAAAACTTTGTATGAAAACATGAGCTTGCGCGGTGGCCACACACAAGCTGGCCGGGCGTATGCTGCGCTAATAGCATTGTATCGAGTCTAGAATGTGCTTCACACACCATAAACGTGATATATATATACATATAGTATATACAACGAGAGTGAACGCATTCCGAATGCAGTGCCATAACTCTCAAGCGCTTGCCCAAGCCACCCTCTCAAACCGTTTCCACATATGCGCTGTAGAGTACAATGCTTATTCTGTCTGGTACACACCATTGAGAGCTTTTATTGCTGAGCGGGGTGGTCGGGAGCGGGAGGGGGTGTAGTACTGGCTGAAGCCGGAATAGTTTCTAGCAAGAGGCTGGCAATCAATTTTTATGCTGCGCGGGTACGCTCGGTCCAAAGAGCACGGCACGGCGGCGCACAGTGATGCCGAATGGTCCTTTTGCAGCCAAAACTATACAACTCTAAAAATAAGTTTAATTATTTGTAAAAATTATTGTTTATCACTATACATTTTTACATAAATAGTGCAATTCAGGATGCATTCCACGTGAAATCGCACATGTTTGGAAGCCATGTTCAATTTGTATTTTTTTTTCCTTTTTCGAGATATTGCGTGTTACATTTCGGCCTGAAATGCCTCTGAAGTATGGCCAACTACGGGCTGCGTCAGGGATCTTCCTTGTGATCCGTATGAACGACGCGTCAGTTGAGGACCTGAAGGCTGAGAAGAACATGAGTGCCAGCTATGGCTTCACCCAAATCTTTTTCCGGCCCTACGGTCCAAAAGACAAGAGTCAGCCGACAGAATCCGCAATGGAAGTCGACAAGCAGGCTGACGATGCCTTGGAGTCCATGGAGGACACCATACAAGCTTCTGAAGAAGCGGAAAAAAAGTCAGAGTGTCTCCGCATTATGAGGAGCTGGACGACACCGAGACATGTGTGGAATGCGGCGTGGATGACCTGTCTGAACTAGCCGCGGACTTAGAGGACACCTTGTTAAAGGTAGGGCAGTGGCAAAGTTTAGATTATTGAAGGTGTAAACTCGAGAACTTGACGGACACTATATTGCTTTCTACATTTTCTGAACTGACTTTTCTATTTCGCAAACTTTGGTTAAAGCAAAAAAACAACTGACAACTTGTTGCCCAGTTAAAATTAAAACCTTTTAGAAACATTAATACTTAATAGTCTATGCTTTACAAATATATTTTTGTATGGTTTATCGGAACTTTATCGAGATCAAGTTCTCTTAGCATCTTTACGGCATGTGAATTGACCTCTGTAAGACCTTACATAAGTTATTACCGAAACAATAGCTTTTGAAATGCCTATCTTTGTATCACAAGTTATATATTAACTTTATCGAAGAATAAACTTCCCAAAGTATCAAATCCTAACCTTATAGAAGGTAAATTGATAGTTGGGGTGGCCACTTAAGATTTTGCCATTTTCTCCAAAATTGCAGATAGAACATATTGAATATAAGCCCTCGCTATAGTTTATAATATGTAGATACAAATGTATACACAGAACACAAGAAATACAGAAAAACTAACAAAAATACAATCTACATTTTCGTAATCTTTGACCGGGAACAACACACACAAAAAAACAACAACAAAAACGGTAACATCTTGGCCAGCCGCTGCCTCGTCTGGTCGTTTTTATATATATATACCAAAACAAACACACAAGAATATTTGTAGTTTTTAGTGGAATACCGTTATTGTGTGGTATTGTATGTTGTACATAAAATGGTTCCGCCTTTTAAAACACGGTTTACTACACGGGTCTTTTTCTTTAACAACACACGTTAACAACGTTTTATTATAAATAAGCCATTAAAATGTACTTAACACTAAACCTATATACACATATATGTACATATGTATACATAGATACACTTAGATAATAGAGATATACGAGTATATATGTAGGTATAGAACTGTAGATAATAGAAGAAAGAGCGCGTGCTCAAATGTCTCAAAAGTTTTTACAGCCCGAATTCAGAAATAGAATTATGGACAATTTAGAATTAAGATAATGCATTTTAAAAGTAATATAAAACGTGTCTTTACCTGGCTAGCAGTTAAGTAGTTCTTTGACGATAGAGAGAAACGCACTACAGAAACAGAAAGAGAGATAAATATATACAGTGAGAGACCGTATAAACACGTCTAACCACTAACCACACAACCGTATGTCCGTATGTACTATGCGCTCGGCTGCGCCTGCAACAATTGCAACAGAAGTGCACTTCACAAGAAATATTAACATACATTTGCTTTATACTCACTTTGACACTATTTTCGCGTGTGCGCTCTGGGCCTCGGGCTCGGGCTCGACAAATCGGAACAACTCGCGAAATCACACACACACACTCACACACACATTCAAATGGTATTAACACAGATTCACTAATTCAATTATTTATTGCACGTTAGGCTTCTTAAAAATAAGTATAATAAAAACAGCTCACTCAAGAGCGCCCGGCTGAGTAACGAGCGTTCTGCAGGATTTAACGGCGATTAGCAACTTTACACTTACACACACACACACAAAAAAGATCGGATTGGTGTGGGTGTTAACACTGCATTTTACACGAATCTATCACTAATCCAAATTATTAACCGTTGTGGTTTTAAAAATGATTAAAACCGTGTGACAACGATTGACACAAGGAGAAACGGCGAGAAGAATACTACACGCACACACACGCAGAATATTTTAATTCTTATTCTTATGATTCGGATCCGAGCTAAAGTTAAATATTCTCGTCTCTGTAAGCAATTCACGTATAACGACTGAAAAACGCGCGCAACAAGACACACACGCGATCACAGTGAAGACAAGTGGCCAACTGACGAACGAGCGTATGAAACGAAATGAATAATGCAAGTAACACACACACACACACGCGCGCAAACAAACGCGGCGCGGCACAACAAACGAGCTTTCGAGTGCGAGTGCGCGCACTGCTGCGTTGTAAAAGAGGTTCGTTTGGTTGCGGGTTCCGCTGCGGAGCACCAGAATTAAATGTGAATAAACGACACGACGGTTCATATGTGTGTTCTGTGTTGCTCTCGCGAGTCCCAACAGTCAACGCGCGCACGCGTATGCCCGATTTGTTAAACTGTGTGTGTGTGTGAGTGTGTCTGTTAAATGCGCGCACGGGGCGCTATCCCCTCTCGCCTCTCGCGGTATCCAAATAAACTCGTTTACGCATCGCGCAGCAGCGAAAAGAACGCGGAGCGCGGAGAGAATGCAGACACCAAACACCAGCATATGAGAAATGCCAATGTGCGTTTTTTTATGGTATTTTGGAATTTCGTCATGGCAATTTATCAAAATAAAAAAATTAGGTCTAGAAGGTTCAGATAAATTAATAGAAATGTGTTACTATCATAAGATGCATATCCGGAATGTTTTTTATCACCTTTGTTCCTACATTAAAATTTATAATAAGATTTAAGAAAATAATTCCTTTGTTTTGATAGAGAAAAAAGTATTTTTTATGGCTTATCTCACTTTCTGAATTTTGAACGTAAATCTAGTTCAGAGAGTTTTTAAAGTTAAATAAAGGCATGAAATAAAGCCATAAATTAAGAAAATTGAAGAAACCCCAGGCAACCTGGAGAGTCCTTTCAACTATTTTAACAGTATAATGTAAATGAAATAATAAAGACATCATTTATAATAATTGTAATATTTCAACATAAAGCTGAATTCAAATATTATAATCGCTGATAAAGCTGTAAATGTGGTCTAGGGTGGTGGCATCTGGGTTAGCTATAATGTCTCGGATATAGATAGGCTGGGAGTATCCGTTGTTGAGAAGGTATTCTATCATGTTAGATCGGTTATGGAATCTTGACGGAAATGTCCACAAAACATGATCCACTGTATCATATTCTCCGCAGTTTTCACAAAGGTGGTAATTTGTTATATTGTTCCTGTGAGTGTGTTGTCTGTAAGCATTGTATTGTTTGCGGCCATTCGGCTGAATACAACGATGGCAGGTCGTTTTGCACTATAATCGAACCTTACATACCAGGGCTTGAGCGCAACCGTAGGGAAGATTGAGAAGCAGAAACG
>JAAAKO020052394.1:0-10962 GCA_010015015.2 Bolitophila cinerea | reverse complement strand
TCAGCTCTGCCCATCCACTTTATGAAAGATATTGCAAAATGATCTTAATTTGCGGGCTTAAAAAATGAAACTTGTGCAAGAATTGAAGCCGAACGACCATCAAGCGCGTCGCACGGGCCCAAAACGAGATGGTCACCGATTTCGATTTTCACAAGACATTTTTCCAGTGATAAAACTTTTCTTATGGTTAAATGGGTACGTAATAAGCAAAATTGACGCATTTGGAGTGATTATAATCCACAAGCCATTATTGAGGATGTAAATCCTCAAAAAGTCACTGTCTGGTGACCATATTACAATCAATGGGGAACGTTATAGAGCCATGAAAAATGACTTTTTCGTGCCTGAATTGGAGGATGTTGATGACGACCTTTGGTTTCAACAAGACGGCGCTACATGCCATACAACCAACGAAACAATCAATTTATTGAAGGAAACTTTCTATGAGCGTATTATCTCGCGTTGTGGACCTATGGCGTGGCCTCCAAGATCGTGAGATTTAACACAGCTGGACTATTTTTGTGGGGTTATGTGAAGTTGCTTGTCTAGGCAGATAAGCCCGAGACGATTGACGACTTGGGAGAGAATATTCGGCGCATTATTGCTGATATACGGCCCCAATTGCTGCAAAAATTAATCGAAAATTGGGCCTCTCGGTTGGAATTTATTCGAGCCAGACGCGGCGGCCACTTTCCCGAAATCATTTTTAAAACATAATGGCAAACTCCTATTTTTATAATAAAGCAAAGTTCTTGGCCATAACATCAATTTATATGCGTTTTATTTCTTCTTGAAAACCACACGTCTCAAAAAACAGCCTTTGGTTCTAATTCCAAATCTTTAGAAAGAGACGGTAAAATGCTCATTGGCCTAAAATTATTTAATGTTTTAGGTATTGTTTTTTTGGCCAGAAAGCAGATAGGTACATGATGTCAAAATGGTATTAAATAAATGGGAAATATAAGGGGTAACTATAGGTAGCAATAGCTTTAAGAACTTAATTTGTATATCAATTGAAATACATTTAACAACTTTATCATAAAAAACATTCTAAAAGAAAAAAATATCTCAAATTCATGAAGAAAAAAACACATTTTTAAAAAGGTTTTTGGTAGCATTTAGCTAAAAGAATCAAAAGAAACTTATCATTCCAAAATCATATTTTTTTTAGTGAACTCCTATTTCCAAATAAATCCATAAACAATTATAAGAATGCGTATCGAAACCTTGCAATCGCATTGATCACACTTTTGCGTTTAAATTGTCTATTGTCATGGTTTTCAATCGACCTTCTTCATCCGTTTGGTCGTAATCACAAGTAAATATACAAATATATAAATATATATATATATATATATATATATATTATCATGCGCTCTGAATACTTCCTGCGTGCACTCGCGCAACAGCATATACACAGCTAAGCGGCACGTAATTCAATTTATGCATTTCCTGAGGTCGGATCGTTGTATTTAAGCAAGCGCCAAGTGATTCAAGTCTAACAAAACTGAAATGGTTACAGACTTTCTGCCGCTGTCACCAATTGTGCTGTCACATTATTTTTGTTTTCATTTTTTTACCAAAGCAAATATAGTGCTGCTGTCACCAATTGATTTGAGATATTATTTTGCTTATATGAGTCTTTAAAAATAAATGCGTAGCTAATGTTTGTGAAAAAATACCGCTGTCACCATTTTTTTTTTATTTTATCCAAACAATATATTAATAAAAATTATAGTAGATCTCAATACCGAATTTTGATATAGTGTCATGTCTTAAAAAAATTAACTTCAAATTAACTTTAAATAAGAAAAATTAAAATATATACAATAATCTGTATTAGGAAAAACATTATTTGTACATATTTTATTAAACACTAATTGGTACCATATCTTAAAAAATAAATATGTTTTGGATTGATTTCCGCTGTCACCAATTGTCACCAATGGGCTGTCACACAATGTGACACACGGAAAAAATATTATCAGACATTCAGATATACTGCTGCTGTCACCAATTTATTTGAGATATTATTATTACATAGTATTAAATATGTTCTACACGTAATAAAAAAATATTGAAATTGTGGTATATTATAGAATCAAAGATAGATTACGGAAAAATATTACGATTGATTTATTATCTATATATAACAATATACACTTTTTGTTTTTGTTAAATGATCAATGATAATATTTAAAGAAGATCTCCATTAATGTATAGCCTCGCGTCAGCACTGGAATTGTAGTGCACGTCCGGTCCCGGAAGCTGGCAATTGAATCATGTTGACGATTGTAAAAGCGGCACGATCCACTCTGCACACACACACGTACACATGCTTTTTAAATATATATACATATTTATTTATACACACTTACACACTCCTCGCGACGCAAATTGTTGATGCAGTCCGTTCTGCAACCGCGCTGATAAACAAACCAAAATAATAAACACGGAAAACGTATAAATATCTATATTTTCTGTATTATTCTTTCGCGTGCGACATCAATTTCTGTGGATTTCTATCGTTCGCGCGCAAAACAATACCGCATATAAATAAAAATATATTATATTTATCAAACAAAGTGATTAATTGCAAACACTTTCGAATGTGCTTTCACCCTATGTTCCTGTTGGGATGACACATAAATCCACTTCTACTCACAAAAAAAAGTGCGCACACTCGATAAGAAATGATTGGTGTTATTGTGAAAATTGAATTTGAATATTCAACATCCATTTTCAATTGAAAAAGCGAAATGAAATCGATTGCATTTGTAGCTATACGTATATAAGTATATATGTAGAAGTGTTGGTGGTAGTTGTGTGTGTGAGTGTGTGTGTGCTTTTCATTTTAGCTTTTCCATAAATATTCCATTGAGACTCATATTCGCATACGCATGCGTGTAAATACACACGTTTCAACTCTGTACTATTATATATCCCGTGTTTGTGTGTGTGTGTTTATGAGCTCTATTCAAATCATATAAGGACGACCGGGACGAAGGGATGGAGGTGGTATAGTGCACGGAGACTAGTGCTTTCGGACATTGTCATAAGCACTGCATTATGTCATTGGGGGATGTCTATACGTATAAATCAAAATGTTCTGTTTCCGGTGATATTTGAATATTCATGAATGGCCATAAATACATGCGAGTGTACCTTGGTGGTATTTACTATATTATTCGTCTGTAGGTGTATATGTGTGTGTGTCTGTGACTGCGCTATTCAGTTCTCATGTATATATACATTTCTCTGTTTTGAATACATATCTTTATCCATATACATATATCTAGATCTACATAGACATAGACATATACCTTATAATTATTATTGTTGTGTTCCCGATTTCGACATTGATGAGTTATTTGTTTTTCTTTTAAATTTATAGCCCCATACCCCAACCACTTACAAGAACATAATATATATACAAATTTGACTGCTGTGAAGGCTAACCATATTACGATTGTGTACTACTTATATAGAATTTAATTATGAGGTAATCTTGATACGGATTATTTATATTACAAGTATTTTAAACATGTTGATCTATTTTAACATTTTGAAGAACAAGTTTTAATATTTTTCCTTTATACTTTTATTTCAGACTTAAGTGGACCGCAGATACGATGTATGAAAGCTCCTGTTCATACCAAACGGCGTTGGATCTTAAAAGGACATCACCTATATCACAGGTATTTTTTTGAAATTGACGTTCACGGGGAAAAATCTCCCTTACTGACTTTTAGTAAACACATTCGTTATTTTTCATTTTAACAAATGTACAAAAGTAAAAAAAAAAAAAAAATTACTAAAAAATATATTTAAATAACATAAAAAATCATAATTTAAAAAAAAAAGAAATTCAAGTCAAAAAACCAAGGATAAAAAAAACTGTCAAAGTCGTATTACAATCCGCCCAAACACCGAACAAACAGCGGCGGTCCATGCTACTTAACCAGACGATAATTTTTGTGGTATGGCTCGCTCTGAGCACATACTTGTACAACTCTTATAAAGATTGAGGATTAGTTTTAAGATCTGGTGATTCGCCAAAACGCCTCAAAATTACTGAACACATCATTAAAAGCTTCTGACATTCGATTTATTGGCTCGACACGCCCAGAATTAGCTGTGCCTTTTCAGACGAAGGAACACATTTGAGCGAGTCGTACTAAAAGGGAAATTATTGAGTTTTCTATTTCAGGTTTTCCTAAAAATCTAATTCAACCTTCTCACAATTTCAATAAATCACATAACCAGCTAGTCTCCAAGTGATTTTGGAGGGCTTACAGGGCATCAGCTCCTGACTGATCAGGAAATCAAAATATAACGTTGGTAAAAATGTTAAAAAACAGTTAAACATGACATTTGTGAAAATGAACCGTTTTTGATGTGTTGGAATTTTAAGTTTGTTTGGAACTTCTTTATTTGAAAAGAAAAAATAAAAAAAAAACTAATTATATATACAGAGAAGGAATTTTTCAACAACAATTACTACATCTACAAAATACTAGAAAAAAAAGAAATCAAAATACGAGAAGAATTAAATTTGTTGACTATCCAACAAAAATGTCACGCAAGTTTAAAACAAAAAAACTTGCAAAACGGAATCCTTTACGAAATTTTTTTTTTACGGAATTTTTTTCGTAATTTTGTTAGGAATTATAACTTAAAAATCATAAAACTTTCCACTAAAAAATATAGTTAAATCACTCAAACATATTATATTGACATACTACTAATGCTATTCGGATATTGGGTGGAATAGGTGATGAAATCTAAAAATGCGAATATAAAAATATAAATAACATGGGTTTTAAAAAATATTTTTGTATTCAATATGCTATTAATAAATATACTCGCAAAATAATAAAAAAAATAAAAATAATCAAATAAATTATATTTGATAGCTTTTTGACTTACTATTTTCTCTCTGCTGCCGTTTTAAGTAAGATCTTAGTAAAACACAAGATTTCAAAACTTGCAACATTCTGTGATAACTGGATTTCTGACCACATTTTCAGAAATGAGGAAAAACGCGATCTGATTCTTGGTGGAATTTATTGCAGGTTATCATACGATGGTACTAAATTCACGTATATTAAAATCTCTTATTATTTATAAATCCAGCATTTCTTTCGACTTTATTTTGTTTGACAAACATTATATTATTTTTCAGATGTAACACTGCATATGGAGAATACCAATATTTAAAACCAAAACAGAGAATTTCGGTCTTGAAAAATGTCCATAATTCCCGATAACAAAATACAATTTCTAAACAAATTTAGAAATGCTGACGCAACAGAATTTCTTTTTGGCTCCATTTTAATTTGAATTTAAGAGTTTACGATATAATTCCTGTTTGTGATTTTCAGAATTGATTTCAATGGCTATGATTGGTTTAGACGTCCGGTAACAGTATACTCAATTTATTAGTTAAATCGCCAAATTATCGTCAATATAGATAAAGCGAAAAGCGGCCCAAACGGCCTAGCACCCCTGCCCTAAATCAAAAGCGTGTTTTTTCGTTTTTCCACTTTTTTCACTGTTTTGTATTTAAGTTTTTGCTTTTGCGTCTTAATAAAATCATTTTGTATTGTCTACAATCTTATTTTTTAATTTATTTATAGATGTTTTTTCTTTAAATAATTTTATTATTGTCTGTTACATTTTATTTGTTTACAAGATTATTAGATTCATAAATATATTTTGTGCGGTTGTAGTTTTACACATATTTAATAGCTTGAAATCTATATTTTGAAATTTTTAATTTTAAGATAAAAAAGTATCCCTAAAATTAACAGCATTGGATAAAGTGTCATTTTTGGACTTTTTTTATGTAGGATATAATAAAAGATAGAAAAACGGAGATATTCAGATTTGAATTTGAGTTTTAATTTTTTAACCAGTTGGTAAAAAGCATCACTAAAAAGGCAAAAGTTCTTCCATTTCCACTGTTTTGTGTCTACTTACCAGTTTACCAGTTTAACTCAGAATGTCACTGTTTAAATTAATGATAGAATGTTCTCTTTTTTCGTGATACAACTTTAAAAAAGGGAGTGAATGCCCTTCTAGAGTAATAAAGGAAAGTATCTACTTCGAGTTGATAAAATAAAAGAAAGCCAATTCGACCCAAGCCATAAAAAACATATATAAAAGACTTACTTACAAAGAAAACAAAATATATAATACCCTCCAACTCCATCACCATCCCCACATTTCTATCCATTCATTATTTCCTAGTACCTCCTAAATTTAACCTTTACTTATTATATTTTCCCTCCTATTTTATTGCACCTTGGTATGAAAAAAAATCTCCCCATAATCTCTTTTCTTTCTCCTTCGCTTTTTGTTAGAAAAAAGAGTGCTGCTCTTTTGCAGCACATGAAAATGATTTGTATTCTGAAAATGTTAAGGGGTTTATTTTATGCCGCTTAATCATGTCGTGCGCAAGCGTATTTTCCTACTTTCTACTAGAAGAAGCTAAAAAAGAGATTATGGAAAGACAATTAATTAGTATTTCTTAGACAACTATGGAATCAGTGAATTTATTTTAGTTTTTATACAAAACTATTTTTAAAATCTTTATATTTTATTTTTTTTATTTTTTATGTAAAAAGCTAACAAATTTACCCGTTACGATAACCGTTGAAAGGTCGTTTTTACCGGTAAAACCGATAATAAATGGCCTAATTGGAAAAGACTGTTTTATTAAAACCGCTATTAATATCTGATATCAAGAATTTGAAACTTGGAAATTATGTCGTAAAGATAATTTTATAGGGATGATTTTGTATTGTTTGTCTTACATACAATAAAGTAAATTATTATAAAAATGTAAAACAAGCCATTTTGGAGTAAATTAACAAAAAACATCGTTTTTTTTTTTTGAAGCCGATGCACACACACTAAAACGAAATATGTATATGTATTTTTTTAAATAAATATAATTTTATAACAAAACATTCAAAAATACATAAAAATGGTATAAGGCTTTGAACATGACAACTTCTAAAAAAATATAATTCTTTATTGTTTCAGGTCAAATCAGAGGACTGTTTCGGTCTGACACAATGCTCACCTGACTGGGCCTCATATCGATTCCACCAGTCCACATTTGAGCAGCTCAAGCAAAGCGTCGAAAAGGCCAAGGCAGCCCTGCAGGATCGAAGTAGTTTCCTGGGTACCAGTGCATTTAGGTTGGTTTTTCTATATACATATACAACATACATTCGGAAAATAATATATTACACTAAAATGCACACTCACACATACACACACATATTCTAACTCGTATGTATAATATTATAAATAACGTTTTTTGCCTGTTGTCCTGTGTTACAGTGACATATACACTGCGCCACGGTTAGCCGAGTCTTTGGAGAATGTGGTTTCAATTGGAAACGTGGACATGGTGGGTGGTGGTGGTGGCGGTGGAGTGGGTGTTGGCACCAGTGTCGGCGGTAACGGCGGTGGCGGCGTCGGCGTTAACACCTCTGTGTCCGGTGGTGGTTCCGCAAACGGAAACAGCTCGGGACAACGGCATCGAATTGACTCGTTAACCACAACGGCATCGGTGTCATCGTCGTCACTGGCACAATCCATGGAGGGCGGCGGAGGTGATACGTCTAAACATCGTCAAGGTGAGTGTGATTCTTTGATAGATTTAAAATATATTTATACAGCATAGGATTTATGAATTAAATAAAAATAAAAAAATAAAAACGTTCCCACAATCACTTGAAGCTTATCAAATCGGAAGCGACGATCCATCGAATCACAGACAATGCAAAATGGTTTGAATTTAAATTGAAAAATTCTTTATCGTTTTTTTGTTTGTTTTCATACATGTCGTTGCGAATTGATAGCATTCTCCCGATGACATCAGCATAAATATCATCCGAACAACAACAACAACAAAACACGTTGCGCCTTTTCGCTGAATGTCTTTTGTGTGTGTGTGTGCGTGCGACTGTTTATGCACACAATTCACGCCAATTAAGCAATTTGAAAAGGTTACCACCCCATCGATTTGACTGTTGTATATATATATCGAAAAGACACGATATACACAATATCGCAATAAAAACTCAGTAGCGATGACGATGCGCCACGACCCCTAATCTCATCTCAGCCCACTCTATACTCTATATTGTATTTATGACGACTGTATCTATTTCAATACATGTATATACTTTCCGGGTGGTGGTGGTGGTGCGCGATTCGATGTACCCACGGAGCACGAAGACCGGCACACGCCGGCCGACTGCGCACGCACACACACACGCATTACGGTATTGTTGTTATGTTTTGTGTGTATTTGTGTGCAAGTACATAAATAACATTGATGATGCTTGCACATTATTTAGTGTGCTTTTATTTTCAAGGGGTTTGAGTACTTGTGGAATTGTAGATTTCGAATTATTCCCACCGTTCGAGTACCGGCAATAATTAAGTGTTTGGTTTGGATTTTGATGTTGCGCAGCGAATCTACGAAACGTGCGCGAATAATTGGGAAGGACTTTATGAAATTGTCGTTAGTTATGCTTTTAAAATTTTAATGTAATGATATAAATTTAAACCAAGGCAATGCGGTGCTCATTGCTGCAGCCATGGACAAAACAGTTTTGGACTCTACTTTTAAAATAAAAAAATATTTTTTAATTAAATTGAAAATATGTTCATATTTAAATAATCCGATAATATATTTCTTATAGTAGTATTTATTTTAAACATCAACAGAGTTGATTATTACTTTTATTTGCGTAAAAATGAATAGTAAACTCTATATTGTAAAACATTTTTAGAAGCAAGGCAAGACTTTTTGCAATATTGATTTATGTTTTATGTATTTGTATTAAAATATGTAAGTTATCATTTGAAAAAAAAAATAGGAAAAAAATTAAAAAGAGAAACAATTAGGGATTTTTTTTAACTCGAAAAAAACTCCTAAATAATATAATTCACATTTAAATGTATTTAAAAAATTGTAATTGTTAGAAAAACTTCAAATTTCTTCATTATAACATAGAATACGAACAAGTACATTTATTACTAGTTTAAGTTAGTACTTAATCATTTTTTTAATAAATTTAATTTTCTTAAATTATAAAAATGAAAAAAGCCTGATATTAGAATAGAATACGTTTTTACATCGATGTTTTAGAGTATTTGGCTTTTACTTCAGAGTTTGTATATTTGGTAACAATCACAATTATCTCCAGACAATTACTTTGTAATTGCCTTAAATATTTCGAGTCGGCTGTTATTTTGTCTTTTTTTGTTTTATAGATTTAGGTTGTTTCTGCTAGTTTTTTTGAATCAAAAAAACTACTAAACACTAAAAATGGGAATGTGTACTAAAATAAGCTAAAATATACAAAATAAGACAAAATAAGCATATATATTAAAATAAGCTAAAAATTGCCAAACAATAAGAAGCTGGAGCTTATTTTTGGTTACCCTAGTGATAAATTTACATTTTAAAAAATATAGGGGAAAGGCTTGCAGGTTGCCACATCCTTTTTTTGCTCATAATACATGTTTTGAATTCTAAAAAAAAAATTAAAATTATTAAAAATAGACTTATTGAAATTATGGCAATTATTATGCCACCCCTGCCATACTAAAAATGGTTTAGTAATCTGCAAGTCAAAAAAAGGTGGCAACCTGCAGTATTACGCCATTTTAAAATAAACATGATAATAAATTGCCAATTCATGATATCTTTGGAATTATGTAAGAATTATGTAAAATGAATGAAAAATTAATACACACAAATATACATAATTACCATTAATTGTGTATAAAAATGCTCAATTTATGAGCACAAAATAAAAATACAATTTTCTACATCAATAACTATGACATTGCGTCTGTTTGCTCCAGAAGTAGATTAAATGTGACAACTACTCTTTTACCGTCCATGTCTATCAAAGTTTAGGTTCTGACACTGCTAGAATGTCGAAACTTAAAATTGGTGGCAACCTGCAAGCCTTTCAATTATATATTTTAACTTATATTCATTAAAAAAGCAACAGAATATTTTGTATTTTTTATATATTTTTTATTATTAAAACAAATGCATAAACCAGATAAAAAAAAATTATCCTGGCCTAGGTTTATTTTGACCACACCTTGGACGGCTTTGCGGGAATGTCTTCCTTTTTTACTACAAGGTTGGCGCCATATTGTTTCTTTCTAATATTAATTTCGTTACCATTTGGATGATTTGAGAGTCATGGTGCCTAATCGATCATGGTTTGGACTGCTATCATTTAAAATGGGTCAACCATGCGATATCAAAAAAGATAAAGTCAACCAAAATATTTACCGTGAAATGTTGATAAAATGTTATCTGCTAGTTTGCTCCAAAACTATAATATAGCTATAAGCTATTCAACAAGACTTGTAACCGTGTAAACAAACGGGCCGCAAGATTGGCTAAAAAATTGCGTTCCAAAATTTAGCGATCGTGACTTGTAGCTGGCCAATAATATAGATAATCCACTGGGTCATTTTAGAGGCCAAAATGTGTTTTAAAACGATAATGGAAGAATCGGGACCACGAAATCCTGCGTTTCATCGTACTCGTCGTTATTTAAGATGATTCAATTGGTTATGATAGAGAAAGTTTGTTTATTCAAGAAAACTAGCTAAATTATTAAACTTCGTTCATTTGCCAATTTGTTTACGTCCATTTCTAAAACATGTTACAACAAAAATAAAGCACTTGTTTGTTTTGTGTACTTGAGTTTTTTTTTTATTTTGAATAAATATTGTCAATTATATATTTTTTATATATTCTATGCAGGTCTTTTGACCCAGCGTACTCTTTCATTTACTTTGAAAATGTATTCTTATAAAAAATATTGAATTAATATGTTGGGCCCATTAAACTACCATGAAAGGCAAATGAGTTTTTTAATGGACTTTTGAAAGTTTTAATAAAAT
>JAAAKO020052393.1:0-25764 GCA_010015015.2 Bolitophila cinerea | reverse complement strand
TATGCACACTTAATATTTAATGGTAAAAACTGAACACAAAAATCTGTGTTTTTTTCACAAAAAACATAAACAAATTGCATCTGTCACATTGTGAACAATTTACATCGATTTGCCTCTGACACTTTTTATATGCAAATTTGTATGAATTGGATGTCAACGCCACCTCCATACTATTTACTCCGTGGGATTTATCCAAAAACATATATTTGCATTATTGTGCAGCTGTGCTATTCTGTGAAAACTTAACCTTCAATGCAAAAAACACCCTTTTGCATTGTTTTGTAGTTTAAAAGACTCAAATAAATTCAATCTAATCTTTTTTGTTTTTATAATAATTAAGTTATTTTATAAAATATTATAAATATATATATGCATTATACTATATTTTTAAAATAAATTAGAATTAGTGCTCTGAGTCGAAAACCCAAATAGACGGTCTGAAGATTAACGATAATTTTATATCGACCTTTTAATAGATAAATTTAACATACAAACAGCAGCTGTCAAAATAGTCGATAAAATATTCGCTATGGTCACAGAATACCATTGCTGCTCTTATATAATTTATTATTCATAGTTTCCTATTAAAATGAACTCTATTGGGATCTTTCATGCTCACTACAGGCTCTGTTTTCGTTAAGGAATTTGGATATTCATCTGTCAAACAAGTGTTATTAGAAGGTTATGTGTACATTTTGATGCAAAAAAACACAGATGTATTGGGAATTGGGATCCGCCTTCAAGGATTGAGGCGCCTTCAGTGGTAATTTGTTGAATTAACAAATTTGGACATTCTACTGTCAAAAATATTATTTAACCACATTTTCTTGTGTATATATCTGTGTTACCTTTTGCATCAACAGGTGCACATAACCTCGTAATATTACTTGTTTGACAGATCGATGACCAAAATCCTTTACGAAAACAGCGTCTCTAGTAAGCATGAAGGATCCCTATACGTATACACAAAATAAAATAGATAACATAATATTTTTGACAGTAGAGTGTCCAATTGTGTTATTTCCACAAATTGCAACTGAAGGTGCCTTATTCCTTGAAGGATCCCAATAAAAGGCTGTTTTCGTGAAGGGGTTTGGACACCGATCTGTCAAAAAGGGTAATTATGAGGTTATGTCTACATGTTGATGCAAAAGTTAACACAGCCATTGTATTCTGTAAACATTTAACGATAATTTTATCTACTATTTTATCGACAAATTTGACAGTTTCCATATAAACAACTGTCAAAATAGTAGATACAATAACCGTTAAATGTTCACAGAATACGGGAGCAGATGTATAAACAATAAAATTTGGTTATAGTATATGTTTGACTGTTTGACAGTATAGTTTCCAAATTTGGTAATTCCACAAATTGCCACTGAAGGCGCCTTTTGAAGGACAAAGTTAAACCTTAAAAAGTAATTCATTAATTAAATATATATACTAATAGATAGCTAATTAATTTTATAATAAGGTATAATTTAATTATATTAATATTTTGATCTATATTATGTTGTCATCTTGGGTTTTTGATATAACATATTTTACATTTAATTTTAAATACAACTGACACATGACAGCGCTCCGCATAGCCGACGCAATTTCAAACCTCTCGTAATCGCCACCGCTTGCACCGCGGCGCCACCTACCATTTGTATCAACATTTTTTTTTTGCATCGTTCAACACCATTTTCTTGGAAGAGGCAAATGTCCGCCATTGCACTACGTCTGCCGCAAAACAATTCCGTATATTATTGTAAATTAAACAGTGAATTACGCGACCAAAGACAATAAAACCCATTGCAAACAGTGCTCAAAGTGTTGTGTGCTAACGTTCAGTGATTTCTAGTGAGCCAAGTGAACGTGCAAGCCAAGCAATAGGTGAACAAAAAAGCAACAAAAGTTTGTGGCCAATGTCAGCAGGCGTGTCAGATCAGGTACGTTGTCGCGGCTCTTTTTCTCTTTGTTGCCCTTTACGAAAATATATTAAAATGTTATGATTGCGTCCGCGCTGGTTTCTAAGGATTCATTCGGAATTGCGAGTGCCTTTGTTCCGAAGGAATACGCAATGTATTCCAATATCCCGTAACAACCATACAAAAATACTAATAATTTTATTTGTTTCTGAATTGCAGCGAATGAAAGGACAAGGAAATCAAGGTAAGGGCAAACCTATTTTTGGTGCACACGAATCTACCAATAAAAAACGAAAAGTTTGTTTATTCAACAAACAAAAAAACATAGGTTCTTGTTTGGGTTGCACTGCATCTGAATAAACGCTAAAAATATAAAAATATCTATTGGTGTAGGTACTGCTAAACAAAGCATTTTTATCTTCGTGCATCCACTGGCACCGGAGAAACGCAAGCATTCGTCAGCGGCGACGCATCGCAGTTTATATTATGCGCGACGCCGCCGCCCGATAAATAAAGGTCGCTGATCTCGCGGTGCGGCTACACGTCTGCTTGTGTTATATGTGTATTATGCTGTTGTATGCATTTTGCTGAACTAATACATTAGTTTTTTCTTCATTATTGCATTGCTTCGTTTGCTATTTTCTTAACTCTATGCGTGTGTGTATAAACGTGCCACCATCGTATAGGTATTTTTGTTGTTGTTGCACTCAAAGTGCGAGTCGCCAAACTTCTTTTTTGTATTTATATTTTATTATTTCGCTCAGGCTTATTGTATCTATTAGTATCTCTTTGCAGACATACTGTTTAAAGCACAAACACATACAAATACACAGAGCATTTAATTCCGGCAATGTTTAGTCTATTAGTCATTTGGTCTGACGTTTGCAGCGCAATGAACAGACAGACAAATGTGAAATGTCTACGTGCGTTTGTGCGAGAGAATATAAATAACATAAATTCTTGCAAATATGATCAGCTGTGTGGTTCTCATCCGAAAATATGAAGTTCAACATATCCATTCAATGGGAGAGTTTACATAAATGTTTGCATATTGGTTTTATTGTGTAACTATTTTGCATTTATGAGCATGTAAATAGGTTTTTTTATAACGGTGCGTCTTCATATGTCTGCATTTTAATAGCTTTCAAAATGCACTCGATGTTATGAGTTTGCGGTTCTATGATTCGTTACACATTTAGCACATACTAATTTAATGAAACAGATTAATTAATAGTTTCTAAAGTGCCTTGTGAATTAGGCGAGACTTACACGCACACAAACACATTTATAACCAAACTATTAAATATTATAAAGTTCACTTAAAAGTTATTTGAAAACCAAAAAGCATGTTGTGTCCTTTTCACCTTGACTGGATATTTGTTTATGGTTAACAATGCGTTACAAGTTTCGCATTGCGATAAACGAGAAAATATATTGACAATATCATAATCTTTATAGGAATGTTTGGTCCATCGTTTGGACAACAGTCTTCTTATAATTATTTTCCTAATAATGGGGATTACAACACATGGGGCTCTCAACAAGTAAACTCTGCGCCCTCGGGTCAATCAAGAAAAGGTCCTCCATACGATGATTACTACAGAGGAGATCAGTCGGGCTCGTATTCACAAGATGGCGTTAAGGTACTATAGAAAAATACACAATAAGCGTTTATCTACAAACTCAAGTCGTTTTTAACACAGGGAGTCGAACAGGGTATGCACGGTCTGGCGCTTGACATGCAGTCAAAGGATCGAGAGGTTGCTCAGCGCAAACCGGAGCCGCCCAAGGAGACTGTACCTAAGAAGATGACGTGGGCTTCGATTGCATCGCAGCCTGCCAAACCACAGATAAGAGTAAGTGCTCGACATATACAATTTATCAAAATAACCTCTAAACATTCTCATGTTTTTTTGTAAATAGGCTCACTCTAGTTCGTCAATTTTGAAGAAGAAGGGGCCTGGTATGCCACCCCCACCAATGGTGCCTGGAAAACATAACATGGACATCGGGACATGGGATTCTCCGTCAAAAAGTGGTCCAATCTTAGTACCGCCACCGGTTATTCAATCACCGCCACCTCCAATGGAGCCGTCTCCGTTGAGCCAAACGAAACAGAGTAACTCTGGAAACGGCAGCGCTGTCGGAGCACCAGCATCCGTCCAACAAGGTGTACCACCACCATCGTCAATTGGGGCACAACATCAGCAGAACGTCAATGTGCAGCAGCAGCAGCAACAACAACAGCAGAATTCTAGCAGCGGCCCGGCGCCGACCCGCCCGAACTGGGCTAATTCTGCTAATCGTGCCCCACACCCTGGCATGATTGCTCCCGTGCAGCATAATCGTTCTGGTATTTATAGTTCTACATTTATATATATATGTGTTTATTATAATTTTTAATCAATTTCATAGATGTAGGTGGTCAACGTCCATCGATGGGATTCCAAGTACCACCACATCCCCAGCAACAGCAGCAGCAGCATGCTTCTCACTCAGCTTCGCAGCAGCAAAACCACCATCAATCACCGCCGCACCAACAGATACAGTCCAAACAACAGCACCAGCAGCAACAAAACTCGCCACCCCAAAAGCCGCAGCAGCAGCAGGTGCACAACAATCGCGAATTGTTTACGGCACCCGAAACAAGTGGCTCTACCGGTAGTCTGGATGCAGTCGGTGGTCTCGATGACTCGCATGACATCAACAACTACAATCCGAAGGAGTTTGATTTCGATAGTGCTATCAATGCACGTTTCTTTGTTATTAAATCGTACTCGGAGGATGACATCCATCGCAGTATCAAGTATGAGATCTGGTGCTCGACCGAGCACGGTAACAAGCGTCTGGATCAAGCTTATCGCGAGCGTGAGAAAGACGGTGGCCTCATTTTTCTGCTGTTCTCGGTGAATGGATCCGGACACTTTTGCGGCATGGCCCAAATGATGACGGCCGTCGATTATAATTCGGTGTCAAGCGTATGGTCGCAGGACAAGTGGAAGGGTACATTCAAAGTGAAGTGGATCTATGTAAAAGACGTGCCGAACACACAGTTGCGACACATTCGACTGGAGAACAACGAGAACAAGTCGGTGACTAACTCTCGAGACACCCAGGAGGTTCCAAATCCGAAAGCCATTCAGGTGCTGCGCATTTTGAGCACGTTCAAGCACACCACGTCGATCTTTGATGACTTCAAGCACTACGAGAAGCGCCAGGAGGAGGAGGACACAAAGAAAGTGGAGCCACCGGTTTCGAACTATGATTCGGGCTCGAATAGGTCGTACCATGGCGGTGGCGGCGGAGGTGGTGGTGGTGGTGGTGGCGGCGGCGGCGGCTACGATCGTGGCGGTTATGATAAGTCGTATGGTGGCAACGGTGGTTACGATCGTGGAGGAAGCAAATATGGTGGTGAGTAAAGAATTGTACATTTTATACGTATTTAGAGATAGACAGGGAGGGTTTGCAAAACGTTGAGCCATAGCACCATTCAGTGTCCTCCGTGCTGGACCATTCTCTTTGAAACAGACCCCCATTCCATCATCAGATTGGTAGAAGTTTGTCCCAAAGAGGTTTCGAAGAGGAACCCCCTAACACCGAAAAACAACATTTTATGTTTAGGTTTGGCCTTTTACAAAATAATGGCATCCTTTTTTTGCCTCCCCCTTCCCTTTTCTCCCTATAGCAATTTATATAAAATTTGACCTTTTTTGAATATCTCCTGAATGGGGGTCCGTATTCCCCATTTTATTTTTAAATTATAGATATTTTAATACCCAACACACTTAGCACACTTTCCGGGACGCTCCGGAATATTTTTTTTCTATTTTTTTTTATTACCAAATCCCCTCCCACACCCAAGGGGTTTATTTCTTAGAAACCATATTATGATATTCGGGGTTAGGGGATACCCTTCTTATGAGAGGGGTGGGAAAGAAAAAATCCACAGGCACAAGACTAAACTGCACAAACGCCATCAGATTAAGCAGACATACCAATGATTTTTTTTTTGTTTGAACGAGCATTCAGGCATTTTAAAACGATGATTAATCAAACTTAGTAGATTACATGTGCAACAACAAGTAAGATTTATCGCCGTTGAAACTCTACATTTTTACAACTTTTCAGGCTTTTCTGTGCAGAAATCATTTTTGAAAAGATAATAAGGTTTTATATCTATAAAAAAAACTTATTCTAATAAAAATATGAAATCCGGATTTAAAAAAACATCGCAAATGCTTCAGAATTATATTGCGTCCTTAAATAATGTTCTAATTGCAATTTTTGTATTATATTTTTATTACAGGATTATTTATATAACATTTTCTGTTAAAGTTACTTCTGAATTGAATAAAACCATGAATATTGTTGTAGGTGGTCAATACGGTGGTGGTGGTGGTGGTAGTCGTGGAGGCGGCTACAATAACTACGACAACCGACGCGGTGGCGACGACTACAATCGTGGTGGAAGCGGCAACAACGGTGGCTACGATCGTTCATCACGGGACCACCAGGATGGTGGTGGTGGCGGCGGCGGTGGTTACAATCGCGATGGTGGTGACTATCAGCGTAACAATCGAAATGAGTACCGCGATCAGCGTCGAGATGATCGTGGTGGCGGCGGCGGCGGATACGGAAACCGAGATCGAGACAATAACGAAGGTGGCGGCTTTATGAGCCGAAACGATGGACGCAGCGGCCGCGGAAGTGGCAATGATTATAATAGAGTAAGTACCCAAACAACTTTCAATGAAGATTGATGCTAGCTTATTATTGAAATCCGATCGCAGGACAATGGCACCGACTATCAAGGAGATAGAGGATACGGTAGAAGTGGTTTTCGTAATTAAGTGTGTGAGTTATTTTTTGTAAAAGACAATTCCTGCGATTTTATTAAATAGCACATTTTGCCCACACAACAAAATATTTAAAAATAAAAAGAACAATTTTCAAGTTTTCAACATAAAATTAATACACAACAACAACAACAACAAAAAACTCAAAAAAGTGAAAAAAAAAAAAACATTTAGTGTTCAAGTAAAAAAAAATAATATTCATTTAACTAGAAAAGAACAGTAATAATTATTGAAAAAAATATCAAGTGTTGAGAGGAGAGCCTTCTCTCAAATAAGTGGTTCTAGTGCGTGCGCGTATCCTCGACCCGACAACTGAGATTCTATGAAATTGTTGTTATCCAAGAACTTTTCGCGAAGCAATAACAACATTTTTTTAAGAATATACGCTGATAAGTGGTGTGTGTCCAACACAGTTCTTCGACTTTTTCTCTATTTACACACAAGCATTTTCATCCAGCCAAGAAATCACAGCCACACACATAAACTCACCACAAACAAAAACGGGCACAACAACATATTGCACAACAAGGAGGCGCGGAAGTTGCGTGAATGTTTCAACACGGACATAAGTGCTTCTTCATCTTTAGACCGGTTTATTTAGTTGTTCTTGCATACATTGCTAAAATAGACAAAAACAACTGCAACAACAACAAGTGTTAAACAAACGGACGACAAAGTGAATGTGTATGCGCTGCTGTGCATTACAAATATTTGGAATTTTGTTAGAGTGAAGTAAAACACATATAAATAAATAGAAAAAAAGTGTCTCGTTACTCTTGTGTCTTGTTCACTGGCTTTTTTGCGTGTGGAGTGTACGGAAATTACGTGGATGGACTCGGAACCTGCTATTGGATTCGTAAATACTGATTCACTCGTACACCCACACAACATTTAACACAATCCACCCCACACACACACATATAATAATAAATATATATATATAAACATAAAATAAATAAAAAAATAAATGAATCTTATATTGTATTCACTTCGTAATTATACCCAGAAAGTATGTTGTATTTGGATTGGTGATTGACAAATTATCTATATATTATTGAATTGTAAAATTGATTTAATTAAACAAACTCGAATTCTGTGTGTAATTCTATTTGTTTTCCCGTTAACAAAAGAGAAAACACGTACGATTTTACATTTACTTTTGATTAATTAAATAACACACTGAAACAAAGAGATGAGGGAAATATACAATTACATTTTACATACACACAAACACTGGACATTTTCTTTGGTAAATATTTAGTCACTTATTTTCTGTGTAGAATTTTCGGATTTTTTTTTATTATGATTTATTTTTTAAAATATATTTTTCAAATATTTATTGTTTTGGTTTTTAAATTTTGTGTTAAAGCGTTTTTATGTTCTGTTTTCTTTAGGGCACAATAGGTCCAAATAAGGACCTGCGTGCGTTCGTCTCTTTATCTAAGAGACGTATATTCCAACATCAATCTAATCTATGTTCTGTTTTTTGCTGTATTATATGTATATATAATAGGTCGGTCCGAAAAAGTCGAAATGTTGAAATCGCGAATGTCTGTGCTAAAAGTTGTGCTTGGTCGTCAGTATACCACAGTCTTTCTATTCTAAGAAA
This sequence comes from Bolitophila cinerea, assembly GCA_010015015.2. NCBI lineage: Eukaryota > Metazoa > Arthropoda > Insecta > Diptera > Mycetophilidae > Bolitophila > Bolitophila cinerea. The sequence continues at coordinate 17,380 of JAAAKO020052393.1, read as the reverse complement.
GGAAAATTCAGTAAAAAATAACAAAAATTGTATATTTAAATTTTATATATTTTTTATTAATTTTTATCGTATTTTTATCGATATTTTCTTACCTCTCCTAAACCTATTATTTATAAGAACTCAATCAAATGTAATATTTTGAAGTATTTAAATTTTATTTTTTAAATATTATTTTAGGAAATCCAATGCGTTTAAAGTAAGTTTAGGTTCTGGTTCCGATTTTTTCACGCCAACTTAATTTGGCACAATCCCCAAGTAAGGGTATTATTTTTATTATTTATTTTTGTGATGCATACATGAATTCCGTCTTAATGATATTTTAGTCCTGTGTTTTTTTGTGTATTTAAATAGTAAATATTTTTACTATATTTTACCTGAAAATATTAAACAATATTTGAGTTGAAGCCACGGCAAAAACTGTAAAAAGGGTTTTAGGGGTTGTCAAATGTGTTGATGATTGTTTCATAGAATAACACAGTCTATATAATAAGATATTTTTTATTCATTCATCACTTATTAATTTATTTGAATATTTTTACGTTTATTAAAATCAAATAGGTTTCAAGTCCAGATACAGGTTAAAGTATAACAAGTCTAAACACACGATATTACTTAATAAATTGATTCGTCTACACAAAAGGTAAGTAAATCACGAAGCAGCCACTCGCACGAATGATGTGTGCTCACTTGTGTTTACCGAAGAAATTTGAAAGATTTTTCAAGAAATAAAAGAATGGTGGATTGTACTGTTACGTCTATTTATAACCAGATCACTGGAGTGCGTTTATTTACATACGCGATAGTAAGTCGGGTGTACACACAATATTATGCATTAGATGCATATTTATATATAAATTGATTGATTGATTAATTAAAGAATGAAAATACAAATTTACCCAGAATGTTTGTAGTTTTTCCCTTTCTTTTTTATGTATTTAAAAAAATTATATACTATTTTTAACTGAAAATATTTTGAAGATTCATACAAAATATAATACGCCGCATTTCCCCTACCAAGAATAAAAACCACGGTCATAATTCTTAAACAAATATCAAAACAAGAACCTCTGTACTGTGGATACTATACCGAGATATGCTGATGATTGATGTTAACAAGTTAACAAGAGTCTAGTCGAAGTGAACACGTTAACAAGATACGGTTAGGCAATTCCACCAATCTCAACACTAAAAGTGCGTGCGTTCAGTTAGAAAGATGCTGAGCTTGAATGCCGGTAAAGTTGCAGTCTCTCTAATCTTGCTGATGCAGTGCATTCGAAGCAGCACGTGTATCGATCCACAAGATGATGACACGTCTACACGAATACACTCCAGACGTCGACGCTATTTAACATTTCCTTCCGGAAGCTCATTGCAATTGGGTGAGTTTAATCAGTGATGCTAACCAGAGTAGAATTTTTATACAAGTTGTTCTTTCTAGTCTACGATCAAATTATACCAATTGTGGACTACACGAATCTGTTTATTTTCGGAATAACCTGTGCCCTGGACTATGAGTTACCGGACAAACCGATACGTCCGGCAGAAGAGCTTAAAGAACAGTACGAGAACGGGTCATTGCCGTTGTTGCAGCGCCAGGATACTAATGTGAAGGATGAACTCTCGAGTTTAGAGCCAGATGAAATTGAAAACGATATAAACGCGGCAGCACCGGAAGTGCAAGATGACAGCTATTACTACACAAATCGGGATCCGTATAAAAATGAGAAATTCGATTATTACTTCAAGAAGAATCAGTACCAAACGAAAAAAGGATTGTACAATCAAATTGAAGAGATCGCCTCAAAACCGTATGCACCATGGCGAAAGGCTACCGGTTGGCAAAATGTTCCAAAGGTACGACCTACAACCACCACAACCACAACAACAAAAACACCGCCCGTCGCTTCACATCGACGACACCTGGTTTACGCAGCCATCGGCAAACGGAGCATAGAAAATCATCCTAGATCTCCAGAGGATCAATTCTATATTGAGCATCATCGAAGCACTCGACACAAACTTTATCGTACCATTTCGAAATACTTGAAAGCGTTAGTATATTATTTATAATGTTTAAATTTTTATTGTTTGTGAATAAGCTACGTACATTTTTTAGTCATGGCAAAGACGGAGACGACTGTGTGCAAATGGCTCTGTGTGAAACTGGCCAGAAGAGACATGAAAATGAACCAGGAACGTTCGTGGGTGAGATCATGAGAGCGATCTTTAGGTATTTATATATACACACATATATCGACTTAGTTTTATGAAATTTTAATATATAATATCCTTGACTTGTACGTTTATTTAGCATACCACGCCGATTTGGCTCCAGTAATTCAAATGAATCGCCGATGCACCGCAGCTACGAGGATGCACATTATGCGGCCAATGCGAATTGTTCAGATCGGTTTCCTAAGTGCACCGGCAGTCTTTGGCAGGCAGATTTTATATTTTAGAGAACATTATATGTAGAGAATGGTGGAAAGGAGAAAACGGATTTATTTGTAAATACATGTGTACATTTATATATTTTAATATATTGTTTCTTGTCAATTGTCGGTTTTTTGGTTCACATTTTGAAGCATTCCCAAATTTCAGCTCGAATCGACACTTTATTACAAATGGTTTTACAAACTGTAACTGGAATTTCTGTATTTTTTCATTTCGGTATTTATTTTCATTTCTGATTTATCTAAATTCTGAATTGCAAAATCCTGGATTTGCAAAATTTATGGTGTTCTGGATATTTCTTGGGTATTCAATATAAATCTCATTATTTGTATATTATATTTCACTTATATAGACCAAAGGTGTTTTTCTACAGATATTAATTAACTTAAATCACTTAGGGCCAATTTCTTATTCAGTCCGTGATTAAATCATTCGATTAACATAAATTGGTTTTCTTGAGTCTGATCAGAGACTTTGTAATCGTAGTTTTGCTGATTAACTTAAATCACTTTATCAGCTAATTGGTCATTTTGGTCTGATTAAGGTCTTAATCAACGATTGTATTTCTTCACTTCCGATTCAATTTTGACGTCAGAAGTAAATAGTAATTATAAAATGAATCGACTACGAGATTGGGAAGGTATTTTGAATTATTGGAGCGAATGATGTGGACAAATAAAATGGAAATGATAAATATTTCTATATAAATATAAAATATTCTATATAAAAGACGAATTTGAGAGAGTAGATTTTGTTAGCGTATCTATGGAATCCGTTTGCCGCGTATTACACAAAGTGTCCTACTAGTCACTCGCACGACAGCGACGATCTAACCTAACTTCCTCAATATGCCGTCAACACATTAAAATTGAGGCATTTTTTAAAGATTACCGATTCCCGCGTGCCATCGGCTCTATAAAGATAATGCACGCTCATTAAAAATCGTATTATAAATTGACGCAATTTGTCAAAATCAATGATTAGCTGCTTAATCACTGATTAGCTGCTTAATCACTGATTAGCTATTAGCTCTGATTAAATCTTTTATCAGAGGTAAAGAAATTTCAATCACGACATTATCTTCCTCCGATCAACTAATCGAGCTATAGCATAAAGACTGAAGAAATTGGCCCCTAATCATTTCTCTTAAATAATTCCATAATAAAAAAAATCTTGCTAACCATCATTTATTATATACAATCAAATTTGTAAATTTTCAATAATTTCTGTAATAAAGCCTTTTTAAAAAACATGGCTTAGATCGTGTGCATAAATCATTTATACATGTATTTAAACTCAATGATCGTGTAAAAAAAAAGTTCATGTATTTAATGTTAAACCCTTTTTTTTACCAAATTTTTGTTATTAAAAAAATAAAAAAACTGATTTATTCGTTGACGACTGCACCTTCAACGTGCTATATAGTTCTATGGTATTATGTGAACACGTTATAGTGTTTGACAACAGATGGCGTCTCTAGCATCCTCAAACGTCAAACAACAAACACAACTCGCATCGACAGACAAAAATAAAAACCAAAAGTCAACAATAAATGCAATGATACACATAAACATTTTAATTATATTATAAGTTACTAGAAGCTGTAATAATAATATTGCGTTAATATTTTGTGTAATAGTTATTGTTTAGTTTCGTTTCGTACGACCTACAAAGGCCAATGTGCGTGGGCCGGACTCCCGGATCGTCAGTGTTTTTTTTTGTTTATGTGCTTTCGTTTCTGTGGATACTGTATATTACTGTGCTGTGTGCTAACTTAAAAACAATGTGATTCTCAAAGTGTATAGAATTCATTTCTATCTATTGTGTACATAGAAATCAGGGTACTGTCTAATATGACGGACATTTGTCGTCTGTGTGCCTCGCTAAAGATCCTCAGTCATTTGGTTACGATTGACGATCCTACTTTGTCTCTGTTCGCCAAGCTTGGTCGATGCTGTTCCATTGACTTGACCGAGACCGATGACTTTCTGCCACAAAACGTGTGCCGGGACTGTGTGCACAGTCTTGGCATAAGCTGGGACTTTTCGGAAAAGGTTTTGCAAGCCCAGGAAACACTGCGTCAAGCGTTTTCTGTGGACATAAATCATCATGATGCGGAACTGCTGCATACTGCAGAAGCTGCTCTTGAGCAAGACGATCAAGAAGATCAGCAACTACAACAACAACAACAACAGCAACTGGCAACAATTGAGACAGCAAATCAGTTGTCTCGCCGTAAGAAAAAACAACCTACCAAAATGATGTACGATGAAGCAGACGCTGCACAGCATACTGGACAGGTTTGTGGTTATTATTATTGCTTATCAGAGAATAGTATTGAATGTTTTCGTTGTAGGTGTATCAGACTGCAGGCATGCTTCCGTACAAAATGCGAAGCTTGATTGTAACAATGCACCTGAAGCAATACACAAACGAGCAGATCAGTGCAAAGCTCAGAATTCCAGTGAGAAACCCTTCGAATGTTTTGTGAAATTTCAGTTTAATTTTTTTTTGTATTTTAGGAAAGAACCGTAATTGACTGGCTATCCACCTTTCAATCATATGCCGATCCACAGGTGGACGACGAATTTAAGCAAAACATTGAAGTAGTCCATGAGTCGAAATTGATCACTGAACAACCTGAGCAATGTGTGGTACAAGATCCGTCTGACCACGACTTGTGTAAACTAGAATTCGAAAACTTTCCTATGCACGAGAATAATGATATGGGCTACCAGACAATTCAAACAGACACTATCGAAACGGAGCAGATTCAACTCCAAGCTGATGGCGAAGTTGAGCTTAATTTTGATTCCAATGGTTTTGACGATCCAAATACCCGTACGTACACTGAACAAGAAACTAATCATGACAATAAAGGAGTCATTGCGATAGAAGATTCCATTGCACAAAAAACAATTGCCAATGAGACCTGGATCGACTATCCTTGGAGCTGTTTTATGTGCGATATGCGACTGTCAAACTGTACCGAGCTACAAGAACACACAGCTACGAATCATGAAATTCCGATTAAGTACAAATGCATAGATTGCACGCACCTGTTCAACAAATACTTTACTTTTATCGAACACGTCCGATCACGGCACAGGCCGCACCTGAAAACCTGCTGTGACATATGCTCGGAGACGTTTGAGAAAACATTACAAATGCGTGCACATCGAACGAAACACAAGGAAACTTTGAGTACGTACCTGTGCCCCGAGTGCGGTAAGCATTTTCGAAGTAGCAGTACGTTACAGGTGCACAGTCGCTCTCATCTGCCAACGGAAATTAAGAACAAGTACACGTGTGATGTGTGCCAAAAGAAGTTTGGCACAAAACCGAATCTTAAAGCGCACAAGCGTATTCACGAGGGTTCGTTATTTTAAATAATGTTAAGTGATTTTTTAAATTTATTTTAAATTATAGGTGTACGTGATTATACGTGTGACCAGTGCGGCAAAAGTTTTGTGCAAAAAGGAAATCTTGACAATCACATACTAACGCACGCCACAAATAATCCACACGAATGTGATATATGCGAAAAAACGTTAGTGTATTCTTTTAACAGTCATTGTAATCACTTATTACATTATATTTTGCTATAGATTCAAAACACAATTGCGCTTGTCTCGGCACCGGACGGTGCACAGCGGAAAGAAACCACACCAATGTGATGTGTGCAATCGAGAATTTCGCGAAAAGGGTACGCTGCGTGAACACTATCGCATTCACTCGGGCGCAATGCCTTTCTCGTGTGAATTCTGTGGCAAACATTTTAGATTCAAGGGTGTGTTAACGGTAAGTGTTTGATGGTGTTACTTGAATAAACCCTTCAAATGTTACAACATATTTATCACCACAGACCCATCGTCGAATACACACGGGCGAACGACCTTACTCGTGTGTAGAATGCAATCATCACTTCACCAACTGGCCAAACTATAACAAGCACATGAAACGAAAACATGGCATTAATACCAGCGTTACAGTGCGCAAACCTCAGGCAATCCCACCGTCAGGCATGCCAGCAAAGGCGAAACTGAACCACGTTGTGCCAACGGTTGACAATTGCGTTGAAGATGTCAAGCAGAATAATGTTCGTATAATATTATTACAATTACGATTAATTAACTTATTAGTGGCTTATTAAAATACTTTTTTAATTATTTCTTTGTAGGTTATGTGTGAGATCGAACAGGTATCAAACATTGATAGACAACCATCTGGCAAGTATGTACTGACTGATGAGAACCAAACGAACATCATAGAATCACACGAAACAGATTCACCAGTGAACGCTATACTAACCGGTAAGATCTATTTCTAGATTGCGCATCTTTAGAATATAATGATTTGTTTTAATATAATATAATATTATTTTCAGTAAACAATTGCCAAGACAGACACATTGCACTACTGACACAGCCCACCAGAGAACTGCAGCAGGTCCTAAACGCTCAGTTGCAGCACAACGGATCGACGGAATACAGTTACATACCGGCCACGTCTACAATGCTCAGCTTCTATAATATACAAACCGTAAATGCAAACGATTTGATGCAGCAAAACCAGCAGACGGTTGATATTCAGCGTCGGTAGAAGGTTATATTAAGGATGCAATATATGGTGATTCCAGACTTTGAATGCAGTTTGAATTAGAGTTAATCCTAGTTTAATTATTATCGTGTTTAAGTATTACAAGCATTTTGGAAAAATTATAAGCGCCAGCTGGCGCGTGTGTGCCTAATTTCCGTTTTTTATGTCTTTGATAGTGTTCTTTGACTTTTATTCATATTTATCGGCTAGTCAAGAGTTGCCAAGGTCGTACGTCTTATATTGATTAGGGTCCAACATATTTTCTATATTTTTAACAAAAACTGCAGCGTCGAACTAATTAAATGTACAAATTAAAGGCCTTATTATTATCGAAAAATGTCATATTCCAATGGATCATTATTTCTCCAAAGACACTAGCGAAGTCTATAGTATCCCGCACTACTATAGACTTTGTTAGTGGAAGAGTGTTTTTTAAAGTCATAATATTCAAAACTCTCGCCGCTTGTTTTTTTGTTAATTTTTTGTTTGTTTTTTGCTTGTTTTTTGCATGTTTTTTGATTGTTTTTTTGCTTGTTTCTGCACGTAATCTCCACGCAAACACGTGAATACGATGCTTGCAAGATAGAGGTACATCTTACTTGCAAAAGTTGGCACGTAAGAGTTAGTTATTTGAGTGCAAACTTTGCACGTAATCTGCACGCGAATACGGTGCAACCCTCGTTCAAAGTTGCACGCAATCTGCACTGTGTGCAGCATGTGCCTGGGCGTTTTCAACCTTTTGCACGTAATGTGCACGTATTTGCCTCTGCCCCTGCGTGTAATTTGGCGGCAGTTTGCGTGCCAATTATCGAAAAATGCTTTAAGGGTATTATTCTCGGCTATAGTTGTACAAAAAGCTTCGCTACGCCAAAAACGTTTTATGAGAGTGCTTATATGCTATGCACACCATAATTTCATGATGACCAAAGCGGCTGCTAAAGAGGCCTAAAAATACTTGAACTGATGAAAATCTAATTAGTTTTTCCACTTCAGCCAGCCACTTCCCTGACCATATTTTTATTATACAAATCTAACCCAAAATTCTGTCAAAACTGCATCACACAGCTTCAAAACTCAAACCCTAATGAATCTATACCATTAACAGCAAACATAAATTGAAAGGCTTACGATTGAATGCTCTCCGAGTTATAGTCATATGTTCGCAGTGTGTACACTCAAATTAAGCTGCACTATAAACATATGAGTGACACACGACCGTCCAAAGGAATTTATATGTAATAAAACGAGTGCAAATAAATGCAAATGCAATTAAAAACTTTATATAAATGCCAAAACAGCAGCGCGCACGGTGTGTGTGTGTGTGTGTGTGTTGTGTGTTATTAAAATAAAACGAATAAAACGAAAATTTCAGCAATTTTAAACTATATATTTTTTATTTGTTTACTATGTATGTATAATAGCATGTATGCATAACGCATATATCTATACGATTTTGAAATTATATGAGCATCGAATGAAATAGTTTTTGTGTCGCAAGTTTTGAGGGACGCGTGCATCCGTTCTATTGTGAATTAAAATTGAAATATGTGGACGACACTTGGGAAGCTTTATAAGCTTTGTTCAAAAGTTTATACAGTCAGGGTACACGAGTCAGAAAGCGTCCGTCAAAATATTGTTGATTTAAGGTAGTTTTCAAATGTATTTTATGTAGTTGTATATAAATATATTAAAATATAGTTTTTTTAGGCAAAAACCCCATTTATGGTATTTGCTAGTAAAGCTCTGTGTAAGCTAACAAAGATCAAGGTTATTATTATATCATTATATCCAAATCTTTTATTGGATAAGGATTTGTTTTTAAAAAAAGATATTTTTTAAATTTAAAAAAACAAAAGAATTTTGGATATCTTGGGACCTTTTATTCATTTTTCTAACCCTAACGGGTTGTAAATAAAATAAAAGAGTTCATTACAGAACATTTTTTACGGGTTGGGCTTGAAATCAATCAATTTGTACTTGGGGATTTCGGATTTAGTCTTTTTATGGATTAAAATAATCTTGGAGTTTTTTTTTGTGGATTTCATGTCTCTTCTTTTTTAACAACAAACCAAAAAAACTAATAACAAAATATCAGAGAATAGCAATATGGCTTCAGAAAGGCGCGAATTTTCTCTATCTGCCTTCTATAAAACATACCCTCTACAACTTCCTCAAACATCATTTAAAAAGCGTCTATTTTAAACTTTAAGAGGACACAATATACAATACCTGTTTTGGATTCGGAGGTCTCTGTGTGTATACAAAACAATAAAAATAGGTTTTCTGTTTCAATTATTTTTTAAAACTTTATTTGGTTATATCGGTTGATTTCGGCTAAAATATTTTTTTTTTCAAGGACCAACCGCCAAACCTAGACAAAATATTTTCTCAAAAATTAGGCTGGGTTTTAATTGTGAAACATTCGCTTACTAGCAACTGGAATCAAGATGGAAATAAAGATTACAATCAAGTGCGAGAGAGACATAAAACGCGTTGCCAGCAACGTCTTTACCGAGAGAAACATTGAAAGTACGTACTTTGCTGGGCAAAAATATATAACGGACCGGCAGCACGACAATTCACCGAAAATGACAATTGACCGAAAAACAATTTACTGAAAACGTCAATTCATTGAAAACGACAGTTGACCGAAAACGACAATTCACCGAGAACGACAATTCACCGAAAACGATAATTCACCGAAAACGACAATTCACCGCAAACGACAATTCACCGAAAACGACAGTTCACTGAACACGACAATTCACCGAAAACGACAGTTCATCGAAAAGGACAGTTCACCAAAAACACAATTCACAGAAAAATATTATTCACCGAAAACGACAGTTCACCGAAAACGACAATTCACCGAAAAAGACAGTTGATCGAAAAACAATTCACCGAAAAAGACATTTCACCGAAAACCTTTTTTAAAAGCAATAATATCAGAATTTAAATTTCACCTTATAATAAATATTAAAAACACCCAAATTATATTTAAACGGAAAATGACCCCTAATTAGTGATAACTCCCTTTGGAGTTATTAATTAAGCCAAAAAAAAGTAAAAGCCAAATTAAATTAATATTAAGCGAAATAACCTAGACAACAGTGCATTCTTAAGCTCTTAAGCCACTTCTGGCTGAATATTTGTCATTTTCCTTAGCCTGTAGTGGAATTCTGTCCGGCGTTGTCGTAAAAAAATACGACTAGAGCAACGTATTCCGCTCTGATGACAGCTGAAATCAGCAACGTCCCTTATGTTGCAAGTAATATGCATTCAAGCTGCCTCTCAACCCTGCGTGCAGCTTACGTGCCAAATATGCACGAAAAAATGTACTCTACGTCTACGTCCATATAACGTGAAAAAATCTTCTTACCCTTACGTGCAAACTCTGCACGTAATCTCTACATTTTTCTTGCCTTTTCACGTAAACTGCACGCAAGCTGCACCTCAACTCTGTACGAGGGCTGCCCTGTGTTTCTGTGCAGATTACGTGCAAAATATGCACTCAAACTGCACTTCACGCTTACGTGCCAACTTTGCACGTAAACTGCACGCAAGCTGCACCTCAACTCTGCGTGCAGCCTACGTGCAAAGTACGCACGAGGGCTGCACTGTGTTTGCGTGCAGATTACGTGCAAAGTATGCACTCAAACTGCACCTTACGCTTAAGTGCCAGCTTTGCACGTAAACTGCACCTCAATTGTGCGTGCATATTACGTGCAAAGTATGCACTCAAACTGCACCTTACGCTTAAGTGCCAGCTTTGCAAGTAAAAACTTCACGTATGCACGTGGTGCCTCTCGCGGGCAAACATTGCATGTTTTTTTGTTTAAAATCTGCCCGTCGTGCAAAAAATTTATTTTTTTATAAAAAAATATATATAATATATTGTTTTTTTTTTATAGTAGCAGGTTCATAAATTCAAAATAACTGTTGATGTTGTTTTTGTGTTTATTCCTTGAATATCGTTGTTAGTATCTGGTAAATCTCCAGCGAATTATAAGGTCGTATTTTATTATTTGTGTTTCATATTGAGTTGTGCGAATCTCGTTTGAAAAATACAAGATTTAGAACAAAAAATATATTTGCTCAGCGATTTGAGCCATGAAATAATTTACAGGCAAATTACATGCAAATTACATGCAAATTACATGCAAATTGTGTCGCCAATTCTCTTGCGTGCACAGAATGTTATATGTGATATATATTATCTTTTTTCAGAAATATAAGTAAGGAACTAAATAAATTATTTGTTATCGTTAAATAAAAATACTATACCCCGTTTTGGTCCTTGCAGAGGTAAGATGACTTTTTCTTTGTTTAGTATATAGTTGTTTAGTATATATTATAGATTCTACACCGGTGTCATAACCTTTAAATTAAATTAATTAAAACTTAAACTTTAAGCCAAAACTGACCAGCTCCAATAAAATCCCTCTCCTTCTCACCATTGCCAACATAAAAACAACCCTCGGTTTAATATATTTTAAATTTTTATTATTCAATGTTTCACTTAGTTTTTGTGTGTGATTGGTTTTGTTCGGTTTTGTTCTGTTATAATTTAAATAGGATAACATTAAATATAATTATAATTTAATTCACATTTACTATAATATAATAAGATCGTCATCGTTCTCCCGTTTTGAATTGTAATACATAATTCGTTTAATATACAGATTTTTGTTTGTTTGTTGTTGTGTCGATTTGCTATATACCGTTGTGTAAATGTTCACCTGCGCGCTTCTTAAATTTTTATTTTTTTTTAATTACTATAGTTTTTAGTATAATAATAACATTGATTTATGTGTAGCTTACACAAGTGTTTGAATTCAGTTTTTTTTGTTCTGTAGTATCGGAGAAATTTACAAAACAAAGTGTTTTTTTTCAGAATTTTAGGTACACACACAATGAGGTTATGTATGCATGTTCTATGTTACATTTTTGTTACCTAATAAAATTATCTAATTAGAAAGGTGTTTTTTTCTGTATGTGTGCTGGGATATTGGCAGTGAGTTATGAAGTCCTATGTAAGGTTGTTGGAATTCAAAATTCGGTGAGTTTATTTATTAAAATGTTGGGACATAACTTCATAAATAACTTTTATAAAAATTGTTGGTATTTTAAAACACAATAAGACTATAAATGTACAATAATAATAATAATAATTTTTTGTTTTTAATGTATATATATATTTAACAAGATAATATGTGTATAAACTTTCTGTAAGGATTTGGTAAAAACATTTAAATTCATAATATTTATTCAACCGATAAATGTAATTTTGTGTTGACGTTTTAGTATGATTTTATAAAAAAATTACAGCTCGTTATTTGTAAGAACTGTCATTTTGATTAAATTGAATTAAAAAAATGACAGTTGTAAGATCAAGATCGAGATCAAGATCGTAATAAATTTCTGTGAATGCATGTGTGTGATTTAGAGCGTCGTGTATTAACGGCAGGATGCCCACGAAGGACGCGAATATCAAGCGATACACTCGATTCGGTATCGGTATCGGTATCTGCATGAAGCGCCGTGTGCTGCGACTGACGGTGGTTTTGGGTACTACTCAGTACACTGTTTTGTGTGGTCGACTGCACGAGACTAGCGTTGTTCTTTTATTACTGTATATTATATATATATTTTTTTGTAATAATTTACATTTTAAATAAACAATTTAATTATTATAAACGATTCAATATTTATACGATATAATATATATATATATAAATACGTGTTTGAGGAACGAATAATACACAGTCCCAACAACAACAAAAAAACTAGCTACATATAAAACATATTTAATATATTTTGTGTATATAATAACAGAATTTTTAGCTCTATAAAAAACATGACACAATTAAATTTAATTTTTTTATATAGAATTAACGTAAATATAAATATATTTTTTAATTACAAAACAAAATATAACTGTATCGAGTGGATATATTACAAGTGTAGATTTGGTTGAAACAATATATAAATAGATCACAATTACATTTATTTGTTATATGTACACATTTTTGGTTTATATACGTGCACATTTGGTGTGTTAGTGTGTATCTGTGTGTATGTGTATGTTTTTGTGTTTTTTGTCAAGCTGAATTTACATCGAGATAAACGCATACCCTAACTTTTAGAGTTAATAATGATGAGAGATTTGCCTTACTTTCTCTATCTCTAACCCATTTTACCCATTGACTTCCTCAGGTACAAACAAGTTTTTATCAAATTTAAATTATAGGAAAAAAAATGTTTTTTTTTGAAAATAATATTTTTGAGAATTCCAAGTGTGAGATTAACACAGAACGGATCTTATCCAGAGGCGCCATTTGGGAAGGGGACAGAGGGGACCTGTGCCCCCCAAGATTTTCAATATATTCATATCTGGAATATTTACTTTTATTTTGTTAGCATATTAAAGAACCAGTTATAAAGAAACTAGATTTTTAGCATTTTTTTTAAATTAATATATAACATCATATTTTTTTAGTTTGCCCCTCCCCCCAGAATTTTGTGAATTGGCGCCACTGATCTTATCTGTCAGTCGTTCGTGTTTTAATGACTAATTTTGGTATATTTATATTGCATTTCAAAATAAATAAATTCATCTCAATAATTATGATGGAGACAATTTGTTATCTGTCAAATAATATTCGCTGACAAAAATAATGCAAAATCAAATGAGTATTTCCTGACATCCCGTTTTCATCGATATTAAGTTCTTTTTTATCGAGATTTTATTCATTTGACATTGGTTGGATTATTCGCTACAGATGCCCGAAGAATGTTAATCGCACAATTGCAAATAGTAGATATGTTAGTCTCAATAATTATTGATGCGCATTTTTGTTTCTCGGTAATTACAATAATGAAATTCAAAAATGTATTTATTACCTCAAATGTGCCATTTCTGACATAATACCGTTTTCAAGTAACCAATGTTTGACAATCCTATATATTTTTTGTTTAATAATGCCCTAAAATGTACTGTGGGGTGACTTTTGAGGCAAAGACAGGTGCGGCAAAGACGAATGGGTCAAAGACGAAAATGAGTCTAAGACAAATGAGTCTAAGACGAATGAGTCCAAAGCAAATGAGTCTAAGACAAATGCGGCACATGAAAAATGAGGCAAACATTTTAGACATTTGCGGCACTTTTATTTCAGGCACATGTCGAATGAGGCGCGAGGTACATGACAAATGCGGCACATTTTATTTGAGGCGTAGGACACGTAAGGCAAAAGTAAAACTGTGAAAAAGACATATGCGGCACTTTTTATTTTGTGCACATATTGTATTAAAATTACCTCATGAAATAAAAATGCCGTATTTTCCGTGCCGCTTTTTACCGGACAAATGCGGCAATTTTTTGTATAGTAATTTAAATGCAATGTACATAAAATAAAAAAGCCGAATTTGTCCGAACAAATGCGGCAAGGGAAAATATTCCACGGAAAAATACGTCACTTTTGTTTGTTTTTGCGCATAATATAATTTGCCGCATTTGTCATTTTCTTATTTCCAGAATAGCCTCGTCACTTTTGTTTTATTTGTATGCGCATAATATAACAATTGCCGCATTTGTCATTTTCTCATTTTTAGAAAAGCCTCGCATTTGTCCTGTGACGCAAATATACTGTGCCGCATTTGGCAAAAGTGCCGTAAAAGTCCACCTCTCGTTGTTATCATTAATGGCGAAATCCATCCATGACAGCAACACCATGATTTTGACGTTTCGTGAGTGATCGTCCCATACAAATCGCACGCATACATTCAAATACATCACTCATTTTTTACACAAAAAACAGCGCCTCTGGCGGGTGTGGATTTACAATAGGAATAACATTTAAATAAATATTTATTTACAATTTGTAAAGAGATTCTGGTAGATTTTTACAAGATATATTTTGACTCTCACCTATAAACATATCTCTTTCTAGTCTACCAATTCCAATTCCAATGATTTTATCTACTCTAAAAAATACTAACATTAGGGTAGATCGTTTATGCATTAGCTAATTACAGTAAATTCAAAAAACCCTTCTGACAATCTTGGACTATTTTTAATGTTATCCGATCAGGGTTAGAATTTTTGTTTTTAAAATGCCATGGAACCAATAGAGCTCCTAGAACGGGAATCGGCCGACGTTTTAAAATAAGAGCCAATCTAATGTTTAGAGTTCAATTTTTTTATAAAAAATCTTAAATCATATTTTTTAGCAAGGCTTGGCGATAAATCGAGAGAAAGAGATAGTGCTCTACAAATTCGTTTTTGCCACTTTGCGGTTTTATCCTAAGAGCAATAATACTCTAGAGTAGAAGTTAGGTTATATTTTTGTAATGAACATCTATTTTACGTAAATAAGCCATCTGTTGACCACAAAAATAACTAAAATACTACTATGAATTAAGAGATGTTAATTACAAGTCCTTACATAGAAAACTGGTCCATTTCGTGTGGATTAAAGTCTATGGTTTCATCAGTAACGTATTATAATAGTAGTAGTCCATAATTTGAGGGTTAATAAGCTGTTCTTGGTAGCGACAGCCATATCGATAAAATCATTTCGCATCATCACTGATCGTTTTTTGATAAATTAGGACATATATTGGTGTATAGTGGTATCATTGGCTCATTGGCTCATTGGTCTAGATTGTTGCAACCTACACGCCCATCAAAGGCTAGGGTTTGCGAATGGGGTTGGGCATAACATTTTCTATGGCACTGTGATAAGATTTATAGGAATTATGCTACACTGGGATCATGTTTTGATGACTCAAAAAAAAGAAAGCGAACGTTCAAAAAGTATGATGACCAAGTTGAATTGGCAAATTTAGGTAGTTAGGTGTGTCCACAGTTTTGTTTATGCCGACTTATTTTTCCAATTCAACTTAGAATATCTCACTGTATCTATCAATAGCAACAGTTCGCTTTTTTGATCCAACTGTTAGTGTTGTCTTTCCCAGTTCGATTGTGATTCTTAAAAATACATCGATACCAAATATTTTTTGGAATCCTTATAAATGAAAAAATAAAGAAAGGATAAAGTAAGACAGGTCCAACAGGATCAGTCAAAGTACAACTAAAAGGTAAATGTGGAATAACATGGAGAACAACTCTTCGGGATGAAGCATTTCTTTTGCGAAACATGACCTGGAGATGTCCGGCGTTACAATACATGACTCCTCAGTTCGTAAATGGCTTTTAGAAGTTCCAATGATAAAAAAGCGACTCGCTTGGGCAAAAAAATATGGTCACTGAACTAAAGAGGACTGGAGATAAGATTTATTTACCTACGAAACGCACTTTTTGGTTCAGGGGTGGATATCGATATTAAAGTTTGTAAGGAAATGCCATTGCTGAAATTTTTTTGGTGCAAACTGTAAAACATCCGATAAAGAAAATGTTTTGGGGCTGTTTTTCGTATTTGGGCACTGGAAAACGTATTCCGGTTGAAGGTATGATTAACAGTGCCAAATTGTGTGCCAGAAATGCTGGTAGCAAATTTGGACTCCGAAATCAATAAAATGCAAACCATCGATGGACAAACATTTCAACAGGATTCAGCCCCATGCCACACGTATCGAAGTTGATGATGAAATATTTTAAGGACCAGAAGATTAAACGTTTAAATTGGCCCGGAAACTCACCTGACCTTAATCCCATTGAAAACCTGTGGGCTATATGTAAGGCTAGATTGCATAAAATGGACTGTACGACAAAATCAAAAATGATTAGTATATATTAGATAAACGGCGAATATATAAGGTTGTCTAAAAAGTCCTGCGGTATTCTCGCTAGGTGTCGTTGCAAGCGCGTAGTTTTAGTTGTATTCATCGCATCGGGTCATGCTATAGCTTGTTGGAAAGATCTTTTATTTCCACCGCACAACGATGGTTTCAACGTTCTGGTGTAGAGGTGGTCGAAGATGCGCCACTCTCCAGAAGGCCTGCCGTCGAAAATTGCGACAAAATCGCTGAATTGGTCGAGAGAGACCGGCAAAGTAGCAGCCGTAGCATCGGCCAAGAGCTGGGCATGAGTCATCAAACCGTTATAAACCATTTGTAGAAGCTTGGATAAACAAAGAAGCTCGATGTGTGGGTGCCGCACGAATTGACGCAAAAAAACCTCTTTGACCGTATCGACGCATGCGAATCTCTGCTGAATCGCAACAAAATCGACCCGTTTCTTAAGCAGAAAAGTGGGTCACTTACGACAACTTGAAGCGCAAACGGTCGTGGTCGAAGTACGGTGAAGTGGCTCAGACGGTGGCCAAGCCCGGATTGACGGCCAGGAAGGTTCTGCTGTGTGTTTGGT
>JAAAKO020052382.1:0-10964 GCA_010015015.2 Bolitophila cinerea | reverse complement strand
TGTGTATTTGTGTGTATTTGTGTGTATTTGTGTGTATTTGTGTGTATTTGTTTCGATATAATAATCAATTAGTATTTGAAAATGATGTTGATAGTTCCGGTACGTCATTTTTGTGGTTGCGTATTGAGTTTGGTGAGTTTAGTGAGTTTGGCACACCTCCAAACGGGCCATACGCACATAAGTAACATCTACAGTGAAAGCTAGACGACGACACAGACGACGGCTGCAATTCGGGTGTGGTTGTAGTTTATGTAATGGTTGCAGGGGTGGCGATGGAGTGGCAATCGTGTTGGCATTGATGTTTTACTGAAATTGTTATCAAAATTTGGATTATTGTCAAAGCAAAAAAAAAATGTAAATTTTAAAATAATTACGATAAAAAAAGTGGGTTTTTATCAACAAAAAAAAGAGAAACAATCTACCTCTACACTAAAAAAAACTACACCTAAATAGCTCGTGATTATAGAAAAAAAAAACTAAATTAATTATTGTGGCCATTGAAAACGTATTGACATAAGGTTATTTTTGTTTTTGCATGATGCGAGTGATACTCTTTTGGTCCTTCGAGTCGGATAGTTTTGAAATCTCATAGATTTTAAACCTGAATTCGCGCTATTCTTGTTTTTGCAATCTGGTGATACAGTTTTAGTCAGCGTATTCAGTGTCAGATTGTCAGTGTGTGGATTGAAGTGTTAGATGCACCCCCTCTCGTCAAGAGACCTTTAGCGACACGATCTCTCCAGACTGTTTCGAATTTACTGCTGTTTCTGGGAACGTTGGTTTCGAACCGACATGTCTGGTTTTCTGTCTTTCGAATTACTTCTATCTTGCCCCCAGTCACCATATCGATTTGGGGAACGAGATGCAGTTATATCGTCAAGTAAAAATGGACAAACGCTTCGAGCGGCAAGAAAAGTAATTGAACTGCGCGGCTTATTTCTCGAGGGCAGGGTTTAAGCGAACGGAAGTAACAAGCAACAAAAGCAACCTCGCAGCGAATCAGGAGGGCCTCCCTTTCTTTCTTCGCTTCAGCAAACCATATCAACTACACGGTAATCGGACCAGGTTTTTTAACGGTGGTTGGCTTCCAAGTGGTAATGAGAATCAACAAACCACACCTTTCGCGCAGAGTTTCACCAAGTACCTTTGAATGACAATTTCAACGGAGACACTTTTAAGTTGCACAATTTTAAGGTAGACAATTTTAGGGTCGACAATTATAAGGTGGACAATTTTAAGTTAGACATTTGTACGGTAGACAATATTAAGGTGGACAAATTCAAGATGGACAAATTTAAGGTGCACAATTTGAGATAGACAATTTGAAGGTTGACAATTTAAGATGGACAATTTTAACTTGAGGTGGAAAATTATAGATGGATAATTTTAAGTTGGACAATTTTAAGAGGGAAAATTTTAAGGTGGACAAATTTAAGGTTGTCAATTTTAAGAGGGACACTTTTAAGGTGGATAATCTTAAGTTGGACATATTAAAGGGGACACTTGTAAGGTGGACAATTTTAAGTTGGACATTTTTAAGGGAGACACTTTAAAGGTGGACAATTTTAAAATGGAACATTTAAAGTCGGGCATAAGAGTAGTGCAATTAAAGGTGGAGACAGTTAATGATAGGACAATTTATTAAAACGCGACCTAAGATGAGTTCAATTAAAGGAGCCAACAATTTCAGGGTGGATATTTACTGAACTTGACATTTTAAGATGGTGACAATTAAAAAAGGACAATTTTCCAAAACGCAAACAATTAATGGTGACAATTTGAGGTGCAAATTGAAACTTATATTTTCTACATTCAACTATTGTACTCCAAACCGTAAATAAATATTACACATATCCTTTACGTATTATTGTGCTTGTTCAAGCGATTAAACATTGGTCCTTCGAGCCGGATTGTTGGTACAATTGGTTTCTATCGGTTTTAACCGTGACGTTTAAGGCTATAACCTCAATCACGAGTGGACTCACCTTATCGTACTATAGCTAGCCGAACAGCAGTACTATCAGCCTGACAAGATCGACTTGTTGCTTGGTGCTGCTATCCCGTAAAGCAATAATTTGCACGCAAAATGCCGCCAAAGTGCACGCAAGGGCAGATACGTCCACATTTCGTGCAGAAATGCGTTCAAACTGTCGAAAACGTCCAGGCACAAACTTTACAACGTGTAGTTCTGAATCTAAAAAATCTAAATCTATGCACGGGCTACACTGTGTTTGCGTGCAGATGACGTGCAAAGTTGGCACACGTACTGCAACTAATGGTTGGCTTATATTTCTCAAAAATGTTGGTTTTTTCATAACCAATTAGGTGTGGCTTACAAATAATTATTGTCATTTTGGGGTATATGGCTCTTTTTTTATGCCTTTAAATTGAAAAAAGCGTATTTACCAAAATTGTGATCCCTAACTATTAAAAAATGTAATTTTCCTAGCTCTAAATATGTGGATTTTTGCGTTAGGACGTTGACCAATAATGGGTCATATTCCGTCCCCTGCGATAAGGATGTTTTGAGGATTGTGGAGCGGACCCCGAGGAATGACGGAGAAGTATCTTAAAATGATTTCTTAATGCTCTCTAAGCTCTACAGGAACTCCTCCATAGAGGAAGTCGGTAATTTGTGTATAGATGAGTTGGGAGTGAACTTCTTCTATAGGACAATATAAGAGACAGATATTAAAAAGCTTTAATCCTAACGTCATCTCTACGTGAAATTACGGATATTTTATATAATTCTAAAGAGCACAATAATTTAAAACTAGATAAACTCCTTGTTTTAATACGAGGAGAAAACTTAAGAATAAAATATAATAAAAAAATGGTGTTTTTTTTTTGAGAGCACAATAGTATTATTATGTCTTTTTTCTAGAGCCCATTTACGATACATATTAAAAAAACACGACACTTACGTCCTCGCGCTCTGTCTGCATTTTAAAAAGATACAAATATAGGGGTACGTTTAGTTTAGCACTCAAAACCATCATTATTTCATAGGATCTATTTATAGTAAATTGCGAAAAAATGTACTTACTACAAATCTGTTGACCTTGATGCGGTCCCGCTGCTCTGCATGACTGGGTGTCTCTCGCATCGACTCGAACTTTGCCCGGATTCTGAGAAAAATAAAGATATTTGTAATTAGAATCTGATAGAAGAGCGACAGAGTAAGAGACAAAGGGAGTAAAGACAACAAAAGGGAAACAGCTACAGGTTGAAGGTTAAACAATCTATTTAGTGCACAAGAATACTTACTCTTTGGCCGTTTCCACTTGCGACTGATCGTTGCCATCGTACAGAAACACTGCCGAGCTGCTGTTCTGCTCGCGCATGATCTCCTTGGTCTCCCAGCGCTCAAATTTGGCGCGCAATTGTTTGGCACGGGCTGCAGACTGAGCCTGCTGCAGGAACTCGTCCACGTTCTTGTCGGACGAACGCACATAGTCGCCGTTGCGCGTTTGGTCGGGCTCACTTTCCTCCTCGTCGTCATCGTCCTCATCGTCGTCCTCGTCGTCGTCATCATCCTCGGACTCATCGGTGCAATCCTGGTCAGACTCACCGTTGCGCACGCGTCGACCATCATCTGGCGGCGGTGTAAAGCGTTTCAGTGGCTTCAGGCCTAATAAATATTTTTAATATAAACATGAGGATTATTAAAGCTTGGTTGCGGTACGATGGACATTTTTCCTAAGATTAAACAACTCTTTCTAAACGCCCCTCCATTTTAATAACGACCGTTTTTTGACTAAATACAACTACTCCAAAAACTATAGTGGATCTTAATGCAAGTGATCCCCATTCAGAAGAGATAGTTTATCTTATCCCAATGGCGGTAGTTTGCCGAAAAATCCCATTATGTTTTTTTGCTGCGATCATTTAAGGTTGCTATTTTTTGTCAACATCTTAACTGTTTTTTAGCGGGAGGGGATATTTCCATTAACAAGCACCCCTTTAGGCAGTTAGTTTTTTTCTGGCACAATCTATTTGTGGAAGGGGTTCATTATTTATCTGATCTTTTGTATTATGACAAATAAAGAAGTCTTACACAAGCCTAAAATAACCTTTACCCCGGATTGACCTAAAAAACACCCAATAGAAAATATTTTTTTAAAATAATTAGTGGTAACCTCAAATAGCTAGGGGTGATCTAAGAACCATTATTCAGGTCGGAAAAATCTGTTTAGCCCGATCAAAATCCTGAGAATCAAACTAGCAGAATGAAAATCACAGAAAGTCGAAATTCGGTTATCAGAATCCTGGAATTCAAAATCCCAGAATGGCAGTATAAAAACAAAATTGAATGACAAAATTTTAAAAAGTCGGGGCGAATATCATTTCCGGTATTTTGAGATTTTGAGGCCTAAAGATTTTGAGATTTATTAATTCGAGATGGTCTATTTCGGAATCTTATTTATCTATACATTTTTTATATCCGCCATTTTGATTTTGATATTGCGACCATCTGGGATTCTGACCAATCGGGATCTATTTTTCTGGGATCTAGTTTCAACGGAAGATACAAATATTCTAATTTATGTTTGGTAGGATAATTGATTGATTTAGAAGATGTTCTAGATACAGAACGATCACTATTTTTTTTTTAATTTTTGATCTATAGCTTTTTTACGATTAATTTCTTAATATCGACCCGTTTGTAGCTAGATTTACTAATTGATTAGGACATATTCATTCAGATCAATCACCCTTTTTCTAGATTATAGATCTGAGGCTGTTTTTCCATAGATTTATGAATTCCGATCCGTTTTGGACTTTTTAGATCATTACAAATATTCTACATACGATTAATTGGATTAATTGATTGATTTAGATGATATTCCAGATAAATCAGTTTAATTAAAAGTTTTTATTCTTTTTGGATGCAGACTAATAAACATCAACATGATTGACAAAATAAATTTGGCTTATTTAGTTCGATAGAAATATTTTAATTTTAATTGATTGATTGATTGATTGATTGATTTAAAGGTATTTTGAGATCAATGAAAATCACTTAATGTTTAGTAATTGGTTTTAGACGTTTTTTTGTTGTCTCCGCATTTTGGGATGGAGCCACACCTTCCGATAATCACAATGGATTTTTTTAGGAAATATAGTTTTGGAGGGGGGCAGCTTTTCTGCCTGCCAATCAAAAAGAGGCAATTCATATTATTGACGGTATATTTTATACAATCAAGCCTTACGACAGCAGAGTTTGGCAGGTCAGCCTAACTGGATCGCCCTCTACAGAGTGTACTTAAGCCGCGTCTCTTGCACACACAAAATACCCCCACCCCATAAATTGTATATTACCAGTATGAATAAACAACAACAAATACAATGGTTACCGTCATACTGCTGGGCATCGTGTTTCTTCTCCTCCATCTGTCGGAACATGGACAGCATCTTGGTGGTAGTGCTGCTCTTTAGAGCCACCGCTGAGTCCTCGACCAGTTCGCCGGCCCGTGCCACGTCCGGATCCACGTACGCCACTGTGTCACTGGTGTCCGGTGACTTGGCGCGCACCACTCCGTCCCGCGGGGGCGTTATGCGAAACTGTTTCTTTTCGCCGGCCTCCGGCTTGTACGTTTCGAAGAACTTGAACTTGTTCGTAATATCGGCCGTCTCAATCTTGCAGTCGTCCAGTTTCTCGTCGTACTTGATCACATCGTCGGCGGGCTGATAGCGGCGCGGATTCGTGGGGAGCGAGTGGATTGTGGTGGGCATTGGTGATTGAAATATAAATTAAATATGGCATTACAAGATTGAATTACAAAGTTGTGACGGGATGACATAAAGCCTACGGACGTAAAGGGCAATGGGATTTATGTCTGTTAGAATCAGAGATATACAGCCCCATATTATTTGAGGCATTTCTGTGTTCTCACTATCTTATGATTATATACTTGGAAGGATGAATTCAACGGGTACCTTTTTCTTTTGTGGGGGCCAAACAGGGCTTACTTGTGCGTTGCGGCGGTTCTCGGGCGTCTTAGGCGTCGGCGTAACCGGTGTCGTGGAGAGTGCCGGTGACTTGGCTGCATTTGCATCCATCTCCATGAATAGCGATCGTGACTGTTTGCCAATTCCTGTTTGAAAATTTGCGGTTTATACGAACGAAGAGATTAAAAAAAGAATAAAAAAAAAAATATTAATTCCAATTGAAGAATCTCGGGCAGCGCACACGAACCTTGCTCGAACACCATGTCCTCGTCCTGGGTACGATGGTAGCTGTTGTGTGTATTTCCGTCGGTCTCGTCCGTCTTGTTAAACACCTCTCCCTTCTCGAAACGATCCTTAATCGAGCGTGCCTTATCCCCGATGTCAACTTCGGGTTTCTTGTCCACACTTCGGATGCCTGCCGGGTAACACACAGATAAAATACCCATTTGTTCCCGATCTTTTGATTGCCAGTTTTCATACCGTTTTCACTGTCCAACACCGCCTGCTGGTACATCTCCTTGATCTTGGCCTGTTTGCCCATGAACAAGCGCGACCGAATGTTCTGGATCTCTTGTTTGCGTTCCTCGCGTCGCTCTTCCTTGGTAACAGCATGTCCGCTCTCGAAGCGACTCTTGATGTCGTTCATGTTGGCAAAACTCAGCGGTCGCTCACGCTGAGCCCGTTTCGCACGGATCAGATCAATATCCTCGGCATTCTCGTCGTCCTCGTCCTCGGAATTCTCGCTGGTGGTGTCCTCCATTGCGGCTCCGCTATTCAACGAGTCATCGGTAACGCCCAAATCGGAGGAACTCTTTGTCTGAAATCTGTGACCGGAACACACGAATTACTTGAGCTACAGTCGAAAGCACTGCGAGCAAAGAGACATACTTGGCTAGCTTGGAGAGAATGGAGGCACTGCGCTTTACAACGCCTGGCGACCGGTCGGCCACTTCACGTTCCAATTCCTGAGCATTCTCGAACACCTGGTAGCGTGACTTCACGTTTAACTGATGCAGTTCGTCCAGACCGAGGTCGGCCTTGTCGCAAGAGCGCACCACATCCGGTGGCAGTTCGATGGGCTGATTCTCGCGAATGATCAATTCAGCTTTGCGTGGCAGAGCTTTTAAGTGTAAATAGGAAATACGAAAAGAACGGTCAACATTCGCCAAAACCAATCACACACACACATATATTTAAAACAGATAGAAACGTGTAAAAAAAATCACTCACCCGGATCCTGCTCCTCGACGGCCTTTGGCGAGAACAGTGCCTTGAAGTGGGGCCTACAGTACAGTACACTCTCGTGGCTCTGGTACGTATCCACATTCAACTGTTTGCTGCACTCGCTGCACTTGAAGCAGGTCTTGTGCCAAATGGTGCGTTCCGCTTTGACCTCCTCCATCTTGTACACAGCCTTGGAGCAGGTGCGGCACGTGTTCTCGGTCGTCTCGCCATCAGATCCCTACGTACACACGATAAAGATAGCATAGATAAATCGACAAGTTTCAGTTATTTTTCAAAATGCTTGAAAAATATAAAGAA
The DNA here is from genome assembly GCA_010015015.2 of Bolitophila cinerea. Taxonomy (NCBI): domain Eukaryota; kingdom Metazoa; phylum Arthropoda; class Insecta; order Diptera; family Mycetophilidae; genus Bolitophila; species Bolitophila cinerea. The sequence goes on along the minus strand of JAAAKO020052382.1, from coordinate 3,470 downwards.
AAAAGAAAAAAAAAATAGATTACATTGAACTTCTTCTGCGCCTTGCCAGCGTCACTGGACCGCACGTGCAAAATGTTCTTCTTTTGCAGGGCATCGAATTTACTGAAACTCGACTTCTGCATTCGTTCACCGGCACCGGAAATAAACAAAATTAAATAAAAACAAACAGAACTTAAATTAAAATGATAATAAAACTAAAAAAATATGTGGGTTTAATTATAATATAGTAAAAATTTCGATTATTCTTCATCGAAGTGCAGTCGAAACAAACGAATTATTGGTCGAAAAATGATTGGTTAAAAAATTATTGGTCGAAAAAAAATAGTACAAAAATGAGTGGTCGAAAAATTATTGGTCAAAAAATTATTGGCCGAAAAATAACGGTTCCAAAAATTATTGGTCGAAAAATAATTGGACGAAAAATTATTGATCGAAAAATTAGTGGTCGAAAAATAATTGGACGAAAAATTATTGATCGAAAAATTAGTGGTCGAAAAATAATTGCTCTTACAGCAATTGGTCTAAAATATTTTTTTCTAAAGCAATTGGACTCAAAGCAATTGATCCAAAGAACATTGGTCTAATAGCAAATGGAATAATAGTAATTGGTCTAATAGTAATTGGTCTGAATTCCATTATACCGAGCAAGAATGCCTGCCGACGACAGACCGCTCCATACTAGCGCCTCTGTAAGAAATCCTTCGAGTTGAATGCCCAGCTCAAAGAATAACCGCCATAACAAGACCCCTTGTGCATGCGCACTAATCCAGCTCTGACTCTGAGAGCAACATAATAGCTCCGAACCACTTATGCTCCATTGACTTATACAGTAAAGTCACCATAGTATCTCCAAAAAAAGACGGCTCATCAGCTTCACCGCCAATCGACACGAGGTCCACACAGACCATGATATCCGTAAAGCTCACGAAGCCTGGTCTAGTCTTTGGAACTAATCCGTCCAGTTTGGCCACAGCAAATGCTTCTTCATTCTTCGATACTCCAAGAGGTCTTATTAGAGTCACCCTGTCACCTCTCGCACTATTTGATCGACCAGCTCATCATCTACCAAGGAGGGGTAGCTGTTTAAAAGCCTTGTTAGCACACGCAATGCTCCTCCATCCCAGCGGAGGTCGCCGTGTTGTCCAACGAGCTATCCGTTTTTGGTAAAACTCGTTCGACTTCCGAAATGCATACGATCTCGAACACAGTCTTGATGACAGTCAGCAGATCCTTAAACTAGGAAACAAAAGCATATGTGAAGAGCCAAACGAGTTGCAGCTAGCTATCGACACATCAAGGTTTGCCCAGTTTGCCCCGGTTTGCTACTAAACAATCCAAACGCTCGGGTTGCAACCAACAGCGATGATCTTGACAATTCTATCGACCAGGAAATTATGAGGAACCAATGAATGTCAGAGTATAACCTCATTAAACAGACAAACAACGACAAGAACGGAAAGCACAAGATAGACAGATACTACCACTTCACAATAGGACTGCAATGTCTCGTTCTAACCATTAGCTCCCTATGATCATTTCCGATTGGTCTATGCTTTATGTCTGCGGCCAAGCTTATCGGAACCGATGCTGTCCATCTGTCTTCCTATTTCCAATGTCTCCCGTAAAACATTTTTCAAAATTAAGCACACAAAATGTCGCCAGATTGCACGCAGCGGCAGCGAAGGCACTAAAGTACAAAATGTGAACGAAAAACAATGCGTAAAATGTCAAAGACGCCTAGGCAAAAAAAACTGCCAACAGTGCAAAATGTAACTCTTGTTCCTAAATTTCCAATTTGCCTACCCTCAGGAGTTTTATTTGTACCAAAGCTTAGCGCAGATATTAATAGCTAATCTCCGTTTTGTTTCACCATACAGATTCTATAAATTGAGGAAACTGCCGATTAGCTATCCTGCAGATATTTATACTTCTACAAAAACCGTTCAAGCGGATAGTACCTCTGATACTGACAGGTAATCTATATTTGGCTAATGTTTACAGATTCCAAAAGGCCCCCGCAACCTTAAACATGAGAGACCTCGATATCAATTAAATGATTGTTGAAAATGAGGTGAGATGAGAAAACTTCCGTGCTGACCTCTCAAATACTCCATTCCATCCAAATGCCAACAAGGGACCCATGCCAAATCTGTTGTTCTCAATTACGTGTTACGGGGCAGTCTTTAACTTGGTCAAACTGAATACTTACCTGGCGTCTCAAGCTTAAATCGATTGTTTTCTGACCATTTTTTTCTGAAACAAATTATTTCATGACCACAGTTTTTTAGATCACTTCTTTTTGGACCAATTTCTTTCGACCAACGTTCCAATCTTCCGAAAAATGCAACCATCACCTGTATATAGCAAACCATCACCAACAAACAAACCAAAAAACCCAAAAAACAAACACGTACCATATCGAATTGCGTATGGCCAAAGGACACGCGACACTGTTTACTCTTGGTGGGTCTTGTGGACACCGGAACCGATGCAAGTGCCGGTGACAATGCTGCAACCGCCACCGCCGGCATCTCGCCCAGACCCACCAGGTTGCAATAGCTATCCCTCTATACGATGTTTAGGTGTGGTAATTTGTTATGCATTCACGAAAAAAGCCAGGTTACACAAACAGGCATTCACAATGGATGCAGCATGCAATCGAAAAAAATAAATATATAAGAGAGAAAGAGATAGAGACAAAAAAAAACATATATAGATAAATTAAAATTTTCTAACGACACTTACCAATGCACGCACCGACACCCCAGTCTGGATGGGTAACTGCTCAAGCTTTCGCAGGTCACCCACGGACTTGGCCCGCTTTTCGTTTTTTATTTTAGTTTTGCATGCAAAAAAAGCGATTAATATAATGAGATGGGGTTCAGATTTGTGGCGAAGAATGAATGAGAGAGAGAGAGAGAGGACACACTTACGTGCAGCATGACAGACGGGTAGTAGTCAAAGTTTTCGTCGTCACAAAGAGCGGTTAGGTCCCCGAAGCTTCGACACTACACAGGCCGGACGACACAAGGAGGTCAGGCGGCCACAGGACCAACGAAAAATTATGCGATGAGTGCGAAACAAAAATGAATGTGTGGTATTAATGGATATTATCGGATTAATATGGCTTTAATAAAATAGAACAACAACAACAGCAATAATAAAATAAACACATCTCACTTAAAGTAAGGTTTGGAATGAGAATAAATTACTGAACCCTTTAGAAATACTAGGTGGTCACATTTAACCCAAGAGTCTGTCCGAAGCTCCCAAATTTTTGGCCCGGTCTGAAACACAAGTGGTGTCATCGCATGAAGAAAAAATAGATCTATATGTGGTCCAATTTGAGCCTGTCAGAATGACCATACAGGTAATAGCATTGACCCTGGAATCAATCGAGGAGCTTGAACAATTCGTTTTTCATTGATGGTGATTGGCACCGTTTGCGAGACTTTAAAGGACCCACTGAC
>JAAAKO020052371.1:0-10964 GCA_010015015.2 Bolitophila cinerea | reverse complement strand
AGGGCTTGTATTCAATATCCTCTATCTGTAAAAATGATGTGAAGAATTTGAAAAAAATATGTATTCACTTATTTTAAGTCATTTCTGTTATTAATATTCTATATATATATGACCTGGAATGAAGAAACGGAAGGGGAAAAGTGTTTTAAAAGTCGATTTTTAGGTTTTGTTCGATTGAAAAGTTTGCCAAATCGACTGGAGAGCTACGAATATGAGGCCCTGCAAAAAATAAATTATATATCTAACACAGACATACTTATGATTCACAGATATATTAGGTTTATCACAAACATTTTTAATTTATTTTTATAAGAATATGTACAAATTTACATAATATTTCTACGATAAAAAAATATATAAATATTTTTTAAATAATAAAAAATATTTAAGATAAAAGCATAGTTAAAGCTTTTCCTAAAAACACAGTTTTTGTAGATAAGACATTTGAAAATAAGCCCTCGATATACTAGTTGAAATAAAATGAATATTAAATTTATAAGTATGGGTATATATTTTATTGGAATCATTGCACAGGGATCAAATTTGGAAATTATATTAAAAATCGGTATTGACTTAGGTTATTAAAATATGTTTAACTGTATATTATGTAAAACTTAACCCAATTTAACTAAGGTGATGTATATATACATATACAATTTATCTTGAAACATATTAAATTATAATAAAACAAATTTAATAAAACCTTTTTAATAATTTTAAAAATAAAACCGCCTCAAAACCTTTAAAAAATCTTTTTTTTTTCAAATACAGTTATATGAGTGCATGAGTGTGTGTTATATACACTCTGTTATAAATACACGTAGGTATATTGTATAATACATGTATATATGTACAGCACTTTCACTATATATGTCAATAATAGACACATTTATCATTCAGTAAAATTTCCAACTATTTCCCGGGCACTATGGTAACAACACAAAAATCTATTCTGATATTTTTATGTTTTCGCTACAATTGAATGGTTGTGATCACCAGAATATTGAAACTAAGCGTATATAACAAGTGTATATATTGAAACTAAGTGTGTATACGTATTATACATGCATATAATAGTATTTACGGTACATATGAGTATACAAATCCTATCTATATTTATATATGTATAGCAAAACACAATTTAAAAATGTAACGAATGCATGCTACTATTTCGTGTGGATGTAGAACACAGTAGTATGTAAAATATACTCCATTCTATAGTGTATACAATTCATAAAATCAAAATAATAGAAACATACATTTTAATGTGCGATTTGATGTGGGAAGTAGGGAATAGCAGTTTTAAGCGGGGTTAATTTTAAAACCCTGTAATCTATTTATATGCGAAGTGAATTTAATCAATTTCATGTTGGGCAAGTCAATTCAACTTTCGTAAAGATTATATTAGACGGACATAAAATAGCTCATTAAAAGCAGAACGTTACGTCAGAATGACGTCACAATCCTTTATTGTCTCATTCCGTCTAATAATCATTATTGCGACAAAAATATTTATATCATTATAAATGAGAGCCTTATTGAGATATTTCTTGTGTCACTTTAATGTCATGAATTAATGACCGTGTAATAACTCTGTTAATGAGATCTATGAAGAAACTCTTTTTAGCAATGAGATGAGATGTCATTATTGGTATTAATGATAATATGTGTTTGTTATCAGCGCATGGTGATGAAATTGTATTTTGCCATTCTGTAAAAAATCTTTCTGAGAAAACCAAAATACTGAAGTGGGCATTTTTATTATTTTTTTAATGGCTATACATTAAAAATAAATTTGTAGTCGTCCGAAGTCATTTGGGGATACATAAATAGTATATAAAAAGTAAATGTTTGAGCCGTCCTGTAAAAAAACTTTCAGACCAAACCAAAAAAATTGAGGTGGGCATTTCTATTAATTTATCGATAGCTATTATATAAAAATATTTTGAGTAATTTTTCATTAGCCATTTGGTCAGAACGTAGCATAAATGATAACAGCTGTCATTGCCGTCATTACCGTCTGATAGCAAAGTAAAAAACTGTACCAATAATGATAAATTAGAACTGTTCTCATTATTCTTTTGTTCAAGTTATCTTGAGAAGGATTATTATCGTGTGATAATCATTATTTTGCATCTCATTTTAATGAAACAGCGACTAAAAATATGTAATGAGATCATCATGTCTCACTACGATTTGGGAAAATAATGAGGCATGTTCTCATTCCGTGTAATAACTCTAATTTTATTTAATGACGAAAGAGGCATGACAACTTAATGAGGTGATTTTTTGTGACGTCACGGTCTCATTTTAATGATGAATTTAAATGATCGTCTAATAGGGCCTTAAGGGTTTCTATATTCAGACTCTTTTCCCTTTAATACTACTTCATACGTAAACTCACATACAAAACACTAAATCTATAAAAAAAAAACTATGCCTCTACCACCTGTTGAAAAGATCTAATCTTCGATCTAAACTCAGATATCTGTTTTAATATTGTTATTGTAGTTAAAATTTAATAAATGTCTTTTAAAAAAAAATACATTTTAATATTTTTATTTAAAATAAATGAAAAATGATAAATGCTTTTCTAAAAGTTAAGTGTTATACAAAAAAAGCAATGGAAAAATAATTTAACCAACTAACAATATTAAGTACACAAAAAAAAATTATTCAAAATTATCTAGCTTAAAAATCGATCATACTAACGAAGACATGCAAAATATTTAAAATCCACAAGCCTAATTTAAGCACAAATTCCTGACAAAGTTTTCCATTACAAGTAAAATATTTACAATCTCCATGGCAGATCATTAATTATGCTACAAATTTGAAATCTATTACTTAAAGCACGCATTCTATATATGCCTGTCTTTCTCTATACATCCACACTCATATACACATTGCGAAATATCCAGCACCCCCGTCGGCTTTCGATTAACACGATAATCCAGGAAGCGAAGAGAGTACTTATTAATTCACCCGGCAAATAATTGATGAAGTTGCGGGAAATGCGCAAAGAAAACCATAAGCACATTGCCAGGGCAACTGTATTGCAATTAAATTGTAAATTACGCATTAGGGAGCGAAATCCATAAATAACATTAAACAGGACAGCAGACTACATATATTTCCTTGTCTCCCGGCAGAAGACACACACACACACACACAAATCGAGACATCGAGAGTGTATACATATATTTTATATAATATATCTCTTTATACATAAGTAAATAGCAACAGCTGCTCAAACGCGAGCGCTATCAATAATTCATGTTGCGCACAAGGAGATAATATCATCGCGCCCAACGCAGGCATATTATAAGAAGCGATAAGCATGATTTAAGATATGTACGAAGAAACCGGAGCAGCAGCAGTGCTGTTCTGTGTTGATACACAAAGGAACAATTTTAAAGGGGGTAGGGGGGGGCTTCGAAACTCACCACTTGTACGTTATCACTGGTTGGACTTTGCACAAATATCCCTTCTTCGTAAACAACGTTCAGATCTTCCAGAGTCGAGGGTTTCTCGGGATCTTTTATGGTGCGCAATATGTCTGAAAGCGTTCAGTTTAGTGTTAATAACATTAAATTGATTACGAATACCAACAAAAATCCATGCTCACGCTTACCATAGATCGTTTCCTTGAGCTCGGTGAGGCTGCTGTAGCCGAGTTGCTTGACCAGCGCGGTGGCGTCCTGTGGAACGCTAAGGTCTTCCAAGGGTTGCACGGAAATCGGCCGTGGCTCAATGATTGAGGCCACGTCGAATTCGGAAGATTTCTTGCGAAAAAATGACAGCATTCTGCGTGCTGGTGTCTTTGCTTGGGTTTAGCGTTTACGAACGAGACAATCAACAATGGCTTTTGTGCGAAATTTAGTTACTAGTAGTTATTATGCGAACAACAAATGCGACATTTTTACCGTGTGCAAAAGCAAAATAGAAAACATACGCAATTGCGAAGTGATGTACACACTGACGTTTGATGACAGTGACAGATCGGGCTACGCGCGTAATGGTGTTGCAGCATGAAATGTGTGGTTGAGTACTGTGGTAGTGCTGCCCCAGTTGAGAAATTTTAGATATGGCTACATACTGATAAAAACCAAGCCATTATTTAAAAAAATATGTTTTTATATCATAAAAGTCGTACTCTTAAAAACATATTAGAATTAAAATCTTTTGTGATCAAAGAATTCAATTGTTTTGCTTTAATTGCGAAGAATACACGGACGTTTAATAAAAGTGACAGTTCGGGCTTCGCACGTACGGGTGTTGCAGCATAAAATATGTGGTTGCGTACTGTGTTAATGTTCCCAGAGTTGAGAAAATGTTATAAATGGCTGCATACTGATACTAATCAAAATCCGACCGCTATTTTTAAAAACTTACATTTAAACAAAGTTCAGTTGTTTTTTACTGCTGAATGCTAATAAAAGTAGAATGCTTGTTTATATTTATTTTTCATAGAATATAAGCTACAATTATGTATGAAAAAGATCAAATATTGTTTTAATAACAAAACACACAGTTAACAGTACGCAACCAAATACTGTTAACCTTTGTATGTTTTGTTTGACAGAGCAATTAATTCTTTTCAAAAACAAGCAAAAAAAAGCCACAAAAACAAGCAAAAAGGAGCATTTTTGGCTAAATTTATATGATTTATCACCTCTCCCCCGTTAAAAACACTTCGCCCAAAATGATTAAAAAATGGAGATCTATAAATTATGGCATTAGCCACCTCTTCCATCAAAATATACTTCGTCCAAGAATCATTTAAAAAGAGCGATTTTTAATTACACTTCGTACAAATATAAGGGTATAATCTCCTCAACATTCCTAAAAAGTTTTTAAAGTTTTTAAAATATTTTTGGCTTTGCTAATTATTTACATAAACACAGCAAGAATTAAAAATTCTATATTAACCAGAAATTTGAATGTGATGTAAAAAATTATAAAAGGTGGGGTTTTTCCGAGGGTTTTTCTTTATATTAGTCCTTTTTGAAAATTCAGCCATTATAAAAAATAATTTTAAAAAATAACAAAAAAGTAAAATATCATATTTGCCCAAATTGACTGTACTACTAACGATCAAACTTGCCGACCGGAAATGCGATCTCATCACAAACTCTAGCAACCACCCCGCTTGCCAATCCAGTGATTACCCCCGAAACCTTCTACACCCCAATCACATCCCTAAAATCCAAAAAAATGTGTAAATCCCTTCAAACACCCCCAAAAAGCACTTGGCTGCCCCGGCGAAACGAAAAACCGCCATCACGGCAAAAAAAACAAAGCATCCGTCCATCAACGATGTCGGCCTGACAACCGTTATTCACAAAAACCATACAGCAAGCGGCGCCTTCTCGATTCGCTCGAACCCACGAATCGTTCATTTGTATAATTGTCACCGAACTAGTGAGTGCTCAGGCAAATTTTTCAATTTGCGGTTAACTTGAATAAACGTGATAATTATTCTTCAAATACAGAGAATTCTCTAGAAATAGGTAAGTTATCTTCTTTGTCGGCTGTATGTGTAGTGTGTGTGTGGGTGTATTTTTAATCCTGTGTTTTAAGTTTTTTGAAATTCTGTAATATTTTTCTTTGTGTTTTTTTTTTGCATTATTTTAATAATTTAAATTTTCATTTATTTCATTTCTCTTAATTGCAATTCTTAATCATAGTAAATTTCTTCGACAAAGTGAAAAGGTTAAGTTACCGTGTGTTACCGTTATTTCTAGCCATATTTTGTGTGAAAGCTAAAAATAGATAGGCCTTTGTGTGAATAAAAGTACCGTTATTTTAATAAAATACAATGTGGTCCACGTGCATAATATTTCCTTTAAAAAATAAATTTAAATCAACTTTTTAATATAAATTCATAAAATAAATAGATTATATTTTAAATTTTAATTAAATAATAATACGTTTTTTTTTAAATTCCCTTCCAGATATCCAAAATAAATATACACATTTTAGATAAAAAATAAAATGTCTTCCGAAACTGAATTTAAAACGCATCTGCCCGAAGGCAAGTACACCGTGGTCAGCATGGACGTGGACACAACAGGAAAACGTTTAATCGACGAGGTACGCCGCCCCCTTAATTCCCATTCCCGTTTTCATTGTACTACATTTTCTATAATATTCTCTCATTTTCGTTCTCTCACGCTCATCACGATCACGCGCGCACACACAGATTGTGCAGCTGGCTGCCTACACTCCCGACAAACAATACAGCCAGTACATTATACCGATTATGAACCTGAATCCGGCCGCACGTCAGCGCCATCAGATTCGCGTCATCACGGTCGGCTTCTTCCGCATGCTGAAGAGCATGCAAACGTACAAGGTGGTCAAGACCAAAACAGAGATCGGCGCACTGCAAGACTTCCTCGGCTGGCTGGAGGAGCTCAAGAAGAGCGACACCGAGTCGGACGGAATTATTTTGGTGTACCATGAGCAGCGAAAATTCGCACCGTACATGCTGCTGGAAGCCCTGAAGAAGTACGATCTGCTCGAACGATTCTTGGTGACTGTGAAATCATTTGCCAACGGACTGGACGTTGCGGAGGAACGGTGCACCAGTATCAAGTACTTTAATCTGCAACAGTTGTCAAAGGTACTGCTGAATAAGGAGGAAGTGTCCGAGAAGCAACGCTATCAGTACGAGGGCAATGCAACCGTAAGGGCTCAAATGACCTATGAGATTCTAGAACATTTGGCTAAAGGTAATTAAAATCTACTAACCAATATAAAATTGAATATTTAAAAAAAATGTCTGTGTCATGTTCCGCTACAGGAGAAAAGGAGGACGTTCTCGATAATACCATTCAGACAATACAAGAAGTCATTTTTAAGCATGCATTGCCGGTCACCACCGAGATCAATGATCTGGAGGAGCAGAAGAAGTGTCTGGACCGACAGAACTCGCTGCGATCGATTTTCGTGAACTATTTCAAGGTCACACTGTATCATCGTGTCAAGGCTGTCACGTATCGTCGTGTTCTGGCCGACAACGGCTTCGATCAGGAGCACCTCCTCAACGTGTGGACTGAAAAGAAGAAGGAAGGACTAGAGGAATTAATAAAGGACATGGACGAGCTTAAGGATGAGGACAAGGCGGAACTAGTGGAACTGCTGGACTGCCACTTTGATCCTGAGAAGCTCGCAGTGTTGCCGGTGGTTAAAAAGCACCGTTCATCGCGCAGAGGTTTGTTTTATTTAAATTTTTCCTATTAAAAGACCTTACAAGTGTGCAAAAATATGAAACGTTGATTTTTTCTATTGTTGCTGAACAGGTAGTCACAAAGAGAGTGCACACAACAAGTCTGCCCGGGAGAATGGTGACGGAGATGCATCCAGCAGTGTGCCGGATTCCACGAATAAAAGCAAGCGAACACCAAGACGTCGCAAGAGCACGTCGAGCAAGATTGAGAAGTCCGGTCAAAGCGAGGGCCGAAGTGAACGCCGATCGGAGCGTGGAGATCGTATCGACAGACGCTCTGAGCGCAGCGATCGTTCTGACCGACAGTCTGATGATCAATCCGAGCAGAGTCACGGTAAGACTACGAAAAGTTTCTTTGCGAAACGCTTAGACAATAATACCGATCGATCGGAGAACACCGGCGAGCACGGCAGTGACAGCGCTAAGGATCACATTCATGCCAAAAAAGAGCACCTCAAGAAAAATCGTGCTAGCCAACAAGATCATGGCATCGAGATCGTAACTGATCTGCTATCCGAAATAACGGTTTAAACTAAAAGCTTTCTCTCTAGATTCTCTCGAATACACACAAGAAACATTTGAAATGGAACACAGATATCGAGTAATATAATACCTATTACTTTCTACAATTGTAATCTACAATTGAAATTAATTTTCTAATTATATTCTGTCCTTGGACACACACACACATATGTTACATGAACTTAAAAAAAACTTAGTCTATACTAGAAGTGAACCAGAAGGATCAGCCTCTCGTGAGTTTGCTTGGCCATTTGTGAACGATTGCGCACACACTTATAATCTTGAACTAAAAATAACTTCGAACTCGCCGTCGGAACCAGATGGTCTAATCAAATTTGCCGCTTAGTGAGGTTAAATATAATAGTTACACGCAGTCAATCACAGACGTTTAAATTTCATAGAACCCTCTATGGAATTGACGCTCTGATGCTGGTGTACTTCTTATAATGACCCATTGTGTGAAATTCCCTTGTTGTCTACGCCGCCCAAACGGGGCAGTGTACTTAAATGACAACAGTTGCTGTAATTTCCCAATAACCACAAATAACGTGACGTACACCAAGTCACATATATATATAACAAGGACACCGGAGGTCCTGACCACCACCAACAACAACAAATAACAATTACTCGATTGTTTGTTAACTACAATTCCATAATTCATGAAGCACATTTTATGACTCGCGGAAAACGTTTCGTTTTTTTCTGGCCAGACAGAAGCACAAACACAAGGAACAAACAAAACGGGTGTGTTGTTTTGTGCAGATGTGCAGAAGCGAGAAAATAGAAAATTGGCGAGCAGATATTTGAGAGTTTCCCGCGCAAATCCGGAGGAAACCCATTTGTATGTGTATTTGAATTTATACGCTTGCATTTTTATTATTACATTGAATTTTTCTATTGGGACACATTAAATATGATAATTATATTGTAGTTTTTACTTTTGTATAATAAATTATATATTTTTAAACGAAAGAAAAGGAGTTTTGGTTTTTGTGAAGAGGTAAAGACTATCAACATTTGTTTTTTTAGTTTTATTGTTTTTTTTTTTTATTTGGGAGGATTTATTATTATTGCATTTTATTTTATAGAGATTTTGATAAACAAGATTTAAAAAAAAACATATCCCCAACCCCTAATCACTGTATGGTAAAATTGCCATCATAGCCAATTGTATAGTATCCAAGTTCAGTTCACCTGACCAGGAGGCGGTCATCTACCTGTAGGCCTTCTTAGTTAATTTAAAAAAATATATGTTTTTTTTAAAGTCCTATGAGTTTTATAATCTTTCTTCTAACTTTACATGGTATTTATATGACCGTCTATAGATTTTTGACTTCTTTTAATCCACTTCCACTTCTATCTGCTCCAGCTTAGACTTGGCACACAGACTCGTCTGCACGCACGGGACTTAGAAAATTTTTTTTAAAAAAATTAAAAAAAAAAATGGAATTTTTTTATTTGAAGATTTTGTTTTAAAAACATATTTTTTACCTCTTGCAAATAAAATATATTTAAATAGCAATTATACAAAAAACAAGCACTCTCAAGAGCACATATGCTCGTACTTTGCAAATTACAAGTTAAAAAATAACATTACATTAAATTAATGCGACGACGCTATCTTTGTTGAAGAGCAACAGAGTATTTTATTTATTTATTGATTTGCATGTGTTTGTGCATTTATTATTGTGCATTATTTATAGAGTATTATAATTTTTATTAGTACATACAGGGTGGAACTTGGCACAGAGTAGAGTATTTAGCAAATCTAGCGGGACAAAATTAGTAGAGCTTTTAGGAAAAATTAAAACCTAGTGCATATTATTGGGAGCTCAATTTGAGGAAATCAGTAAAATAAAAATATAAAAAAAAACTAATTCCTATAAACAAAATACAGTAATTGAACGTAAAATATGTGGATGACACAGAACGCACGTTTAGGTCATAAAACAATCGGAGAACCCTGACTTTTGTTAAACAGGGATTGAAAGCTTTAATAAATTTAAATGCTTGTAAATAGTCGAAATTGATTGACGCCTAATTTAGATATTTAATAAATATAATATATATAAAAACTTCTTCCTCCTCTTCGTCGGACCCCTTTAGCAGAGTTTCCTCTAGGTGTGCGGCTAGTTCAGACATCGCCTCCACGCCGCAGCCCACAAAAGTCTCGGTGTCCTCCAACTCCTCGTTATGGAGAGACACTTTGACGCTATTTTATGCTTCTTCAGCAGCTCATTTAATTTTTCATTTTTTCTGGTTTTCGTCGAGGGTTCTGTCAACTGACTTTTGTTCTTAGATCCATAAGGCCGAAAGAAGATTTGGGTGAAGCCATATTGCTCTGGCACTCAAATTCATTTCAGCCTTGAGGACTTCAGCGGACACGTTGTTAATGCGGACCACTAGAAAGATGATCCCCGACTTTTTTTGATAAATTTGTTGACCAGGAATCTCTCCTGATTTCAGACCAGGAGGTCAGATCCAGCCGCGGGATTGAGAAGCATATAACATTTTCAGGATGTCCTTATTACCTTTCAGATGATCCTTGCCCGGAATAAAAACTCCAATATTGTTGTCCGAAGAAACATCGTCAACGTTGATTACCGATATGTCAGCTCCTTCCCAAACGTCCAACCACGTAGGCACGTTCGTCTCCAGTCTCCTTGCGTCGCTGCTGCAGAAGCTCCAGCTGTTCGACAGTAATCCTTGGATTACTTATGTTACTGTTGATCTCCATCATAATGCTTAGATCAGCCATTAGACAGTTCCTGTGTAGCTCTACTTCTTCGTCTTTTACTTGGCCCTGCCCGACTATCGTCCGATCTTTGGCGCTCTATTGCAGCGGTTTTTAGGTCTGTTTGGGCAATCGTGTCTCTTCAGTGTCGTCCTTCAGCTCTATTATCCTCTGCGTTTGTCGTTGCTGTGATTTTTTAGAGTCTTTTTCAAAGCCTGCTCCAGTTTTTTTATATTGTCCGAAACATACTAAAAATTGACCTTTTATTTCGAGAACCGTTAACAGTTATTTTATCCCGTTATATTGAGTAACATCTAATAGTGACGGTGTTTAAATATACATTTTAACAAAAAACTTTAAAGAAGTGCACCTGAAGAAAACATATATAATATGTTGCTCAGTCTGGTGTACATGATGGACGAGATGACTTTGTTCACGGTGTTCAGCAACGTTATGCCGCGCCAGTTGGTA
>JAAAKO020052360.1:0-10965 GCA_010015015.2 Bolitophila cinerea | reverse complement strand
ATACATGCTATTTTACAATCGCTAAATAAATAAGTGATCGCTAAAAAATCGCAATATTACTGAAAATCAATGATCGCTAGCGATTGTCGATTAGCGATTCTTGTAAAATCCCACTCCAGGTGACAAGTTATCTCAGTTGAAGTGTCAAAGGCAAATTGTCAAAACTTTAAGCTTTAAACCGCCAAAATTCTTTATGATTTGTTTCCCATATTTTGCATACCCAGTCCTAGTTAATTTTTGAGTTTATATAAACTCCATATACTCGCGATCCATCCTAGTGTACACTCAAATAAATTACGCAAAAGCCAGCTTAAGGGGGTTAACAGCTATATAATTATTATGTGTATGTGTTTGTGTGTATGTGTCCTGCCAGCTGAACACACACACACACACACATTCGAAATTATGAGGATTATTATGTAGCACTAGCATATAGTTATTATAATAATAGTAATAATAATAATGATATTTAATGTTTGTGTTTGTGTAAATGCTCGATGTGGCATAATATACTCTAGTGTCTAGTATATGCGATTAAATTGAGTACGCGAAGACCACACAAGAATTCATGCTTATAGAGCTTAAAGCTTTAGGCAAGCTCCGCTGCAAACACTATCACAGGGCATTAGCGCATTAATATTTATTTGTATATATATATATATATATATAGGAAGTGTATAATCGCACACCCTCGAGGCGCAGCAGTGATGTTATTGTATATATAATATTACAAACACATCTTCTGTAATGCACCCTCGAAAACCGCGTTCGATTTGCGGGGTACGCGCATATTGAGGCTAAGTTTACATGATGCGTGCTCCAGTTTCTGCCAGGTGATTTTGCAAAGCGCTGTTTTATCGCTTTTGCCACCCCATAAAATCGAAAGCTCCCGTAATGTCTTTATACTTGGCGCGCTGCTGTCGTTCAATCGACTGTGTTTGCGCTCTTGATGCGCGGCGGCAGCGAAGGCGCATACTCACGCATTTATTAAAAGGGGAACTTGTAAATATAGTAAATATATATATATAGTATATAAATACCCTTATAGTGAACAGAACACTCGATAGCAACCGCATACAGTTATATATAATACACACACAATGGCTACATGCAAGACAAGAATAGAAATAATAACAAAGCATAACCAGGCCAAACACCCTTACTTGATTTGGTGCATACTCACACACACAGACACTCACAAGCACATACCTACCCTTAACGGCGCGGCATGCTCACGAAGAGGCTTTGCAGTGGTGTGCAGCAGAGCGCTAGGGCACAGAAGGAGAAGAAGAGAGCGATACGTGTGGTCGTGCGGCGGTGGTGAGCCGAAAAGCTCTCCGCTTGCTCTTTTGACCTATATTCGTGCTCATATCGTACACAGGCGGCCGTGCACAGTATATAAGGGCTGTTTGGCAGATATAAATGATGTGTGTGTGTGTATATGGGTTTTATTTTTATGTGAACAACAACACACACACACACATTCACCCAGTTTATGTAAAAGGTCTTTAGACTTACTGATAACACTCGTGTTTTCGTACTAGTTCAACAAAATACTCGAGAATACACCCACACAGACACACACACACACACACACGAAAGCACCCTCAAAAAAACCACAACGGTATGCAGTTCTATACAAACAAATTATATATAATATATTATTTAAAAGAGGTGGAGGAAAATGCATTTTTTTTGCGCGCGCAAACGAGGTTAAGATTTCCCGTTCCGTCGGGATGTGATAACGTGGTTTTTTCTTCTTCTAAATTATGTGCCATTATCACTTGAGATTTTCGTACATATTCCCATATATCTACATAAATATTCTTCTATATTCTACTATAGATATATAAAAGTAGAAGTGTATAGCAATGTTCTACAAATTCTGTCTATAGAAATGCGGGTTACACGAATATTACTTTGATATTTGTGTGTGTTTGTTTTTTTGCTGCTCATTCTGTACAACAAGATTCTCATGATCCGATTTTTTTCGTTGACGTTTCATTTGGCCGTAAAATGCGCGCAGACATGATGATGGGCACGGAATTTACAGACGAGTGAGGCGCACTTCAACTTTTCGATTAAACTTTTTTCTAAAAGCTTTCTGCGCGGCGCTATATTGTGTTTCAGTGAGCCGCCGCTGCCGCTCGGTGGGCGGTGTTTTTATTAGTTTGGGCTGAATTTTCTAAGCCCAACAAAAAATAGTATGAATATCAAATTTTATAGAGATACAATGCCGGCGAAAGTTTGGTAGAATTCATCGCGGAACTAATGATACGAATGGCAATTCTGCGTAAATGACAAGTCATCACAAACGACAGTTTCCGCCAAAAAAATACATAACCAGTTTTTTTATTAATACTGCTAAAAATGTCTAAATCGCGGTCCGAATTTATATATTTATTTGATGAAATTATTGCCATTATTCTGGTGATTTTTTAATAAAAAACTTATATTTTATTCTGACATTACAAAATATTTTACGTGTTTCAATTTTATGAAAGCTTTTATGTTATAATAAATGTTCTTTGTTATGCTACGATTACACGGACTGCTACTTCCGACAGTTGGTCTCAGTTGCCCAGTCAGACTGTGATTTATTGTCATGATTTCTCGTGGCGTTAAGTTTCTTGAGAATAAGTCACAATCAGCCTGTGCATTACTCTCACTATTTTTTCTGGGGTTAATTCACTTGAGAATAAGTCACAATCTGCTTGTGCATTACTCTCACGATTTTAAATCACTTGAGAATAAGCACAAGCCAATTGTGACTTATCGCCACGTTTTTTTTCGTGACGATAAGTCTCTTAGAATAATGCACAGCGCCGAAGCTAGGTCGTCAGGGACTTTATCTCTGCGGATGGTAAAAGTTATCATAAAAATGGTCATGCCTTCTCCATCTGGAGCTAGACCATCACTCTATGATCAGAATTTGGGGTGCCAAGAGACTTTGTCATTTCGGGATTTTTCGCTTTGATAGGAGATTAAAAGTAAAAATTACCGCAAGAAAACTGGATCCGTGGTAGACACTAATAAAATGGAAATAGTTACCAAATGGTCATAAAAATGTTAAAATAGACGCCTTTGCAGTTCCAGCGAAATATTGTTCAAAATAGCTAATCTCAAAAAAGTAAATATATAAAAAAAAAAACTTATTTTATTTGTTCTTCGAAAATTTAAGGACAAAAAGTAATGTCGATGTAAAAGCTAATAATTCCGGATGTACTAATGACATAAAATCAAGTTCAAAAACTTAATTCCGAATAAGTAAAGACTTAGCTTCCATTTATTCGAAAAACAACGGCCGTATTTTGAGTGAGTCATTACTCACAGTAAACCACTAGTATGAACATTAAATACCAACCCCCACGAGCAACTTAGACTAACAGTTTTATTTAAAATGAAATATTAAATATTACAAAAAAATGTTGTACCTAAAATAAATAATAAATGACACAAAATAAACATTTTTCTGCCCAAACAAAAAGACCTGAATAAAGGCATACAAAGCTTTCACCTTAAAATTCAATATTGTCTTCCAAATAATAAAAAAAAATATTAAAACTGTGCTAATTATTGTATAAAAAGTGCAATTTACAAATGTGCACCTAAAAGCGGTGCGCACGCAAGAGTGCACTTAACTTTAGCTTAGCTTTGCAAATATTTAAAAAAGTACAAAAACTCTTCTATTGGGACAGATAATATTTTTTAGCTTGTCATTTATGTTTTGGAGCATGTTATTTTTCTCGGTAGTCACTAAAAACAGTGCACATTATTTTATTTTTGGAGCACATTCATTTTTTTATTAAAAAATATTTTATTGTGACTAAAATTTATTCATGGTATCAAGCTTTTTATGGTAAAAATAATTTATTCATGGTAACAACAAATATTTATAGTAACAACAAATATATTTTGGAAAAAATACAAAAATTCTTGGAAACAATAATAAAGGTACGTTTTTAGGTCTTTTTTAACAAAACCACCCTAATAAACTCAACTTGCATAGAAGCTCAAATTTTTGAAGAATATGCTTTTATTCAGTTCCAACCTAAATAACGGCTCTGCCTGAATATTCTGAGAAAGCCGGCCATATTCAGCTTCTGGCTGAATAATTTTCATTTTCCCTTCAGATTGAATATTTTATAATTTTTAATTAAATTTCTATAGGGACGAATTATCTCTTAAACATTAAGAAGGATCATATCCGGGACTCGGACCGGGTACCTTTGGCACATGTAGGTATTGATGAACATATGACCATATACGATGATATTAAATTAATATATAAAATAAAATAAAGTAAAAAATATACACGTATTTAAGAAATATTTCTAATTGATTTACATTTTCTGGGAAGTCCCCATGTACTTCCCTGGATTCGCAAATTTAATTAATTGCCATATTCGATTTCAATCGATTTTTTTTAATTAAATCGTTTTTAATTGATGTATTCAGAAATCATCAGATTTTAGTCGATTTTAGCAGATAGTATAGGTCGAAAGCCATTATACCGAATTAGCCATTAGACCGGATAATCCAAAATCGTGAGGGGAATATTTAATTAGGAAGTCAAATATTTTTTTAGAAGATAGCCTTTAAAACTAAATTTTATCCCAATTCCACTAGCAATATGCTAAGAATCTTACATAGAAAAACACAGCTGGACATTCGGCGTAAAGTAATATTCAGCTTTCGTCCTGATGACATTTGGCCTGACGGCATTCGGCTTGACGACATTTGGCCGACTGCCCTACAATATACATTTATGCCACCGCAACCTGTTTTGATCATTTTATTGCATTGATTTCCGAATGATTTGGATCCTAATCAGAGGAATTTAATAACATAACTCGGGGAACAATTGTCTCTATGATCAGATGAAATTATGTAAGTGGAAACGTTTCTGTTCCAACTTAAATCAACTGATCGCAGGACAGAGTGATAGTGTGCACTACCAAGCTCCAGTTCCATTTTAATTCAATTATTGGTGATATCGATGGTAAATCCTTAAAAACATCAGCTGAAAAATATGGTCAAGATAAATGGGAGCTATCATTACATACAGAGTAAAAAGGGTTCTTTTGTAGCAGCTAAGATATTATAGGATACATCACATCACAAACAACATAAGAATGGCCTATATGTATAAACAAACCAAAGTGCTTGTCAAACACTTTAAATGGATAATATCAAGACTGCTATTCCATTTTGCGATAATGCAATAGCATGACAATCGCCATTTGGCTATGGTAGATATTTTTAATAAGAATATATAACACGTGGCTTACAATTACGTCTTTAAATCTATTCCATGCAGACTAAATTCTAAGGCGTTTTGGAAAGTTTTCGACTAATATAAAAATTCACTAATGTATATTATTTTCTAAGCATGTCCGAGACCCTTTCTCCATTATACATCCTTTAATTGGTTTTTGCATAACATTGCGTCGGCTCTCTTTCGAAGCAGACATCGCATGTAGCATTTGCATAATAATAATGTTTTACGAACAAGATAAAAGATGTGTATGTGTATTAGTATGCTCACAAAAAAGGACCACATCAAAGCTTATATATACGAAATCGTAAAGCTTCTCGTTTATTCGTTTATATTGTGGCATTTCGCAGAAGAACGCGCATAAATTCTTGAATTTACATATTGATCCCGTGTGGAACATTTCCTGTTTGTATACTATAACATACGGACACAAAAACTATATAAATGTGTATATAGTTTTTGTTCCCATAGTTGCCGGGTCCAAATGTGCACATTATTAAAAAAAATATCTGCAATATGCTAAATAAACATTGTGAATAAATGAATGCATATGTGTGTGGTGTAGGTATACATGGATGTTGGATTTATGCAAGTTGCAATGTTGCATGAAACATATAGTTACAGGGTTCCCTAGTCCCTACCTGAAAATTTGTTTAAAATAAAAATAGCATTTGCCAGTTTAGGTAGTTTACAATTGCAGTTTAAAAAAGGTGACAACCCAGTAGGAAACCATTTCAGGCATCGAGATTGGCCCAAAACTTTCGTAAACTGTCTCTATATACCTATCGTGTGTACTTTTCTGTTTTTTGTGTGCCAACGTTGGTAAGTCGGCAGACTATTGGTAGATCCACCAACCAATAAAATTGGAAGTTTGTCAATGGTGTAAACATCCTTAGTCCTCCTCAAAATTGCTCTAATTTGACGACAACGAGGAGGCTTTAAGTATACACATACGAAGGATCCTATGAGTGCTTTGCTGACTGTTAGGGCCACCCTTGACAGACTGGACTCGTAGGTGACGTTTGTAGAAAACAAAATGAGCATTCTTCTAGAGACGCTGGTCGATCTTACTGAGGATCGTGTACCTATCAGGAGCGTTTTCCTGATAGCGGATAGGGTTGCTGTCAGTTAATGGAGTTACTCTCTGTCAATTTCAAATGAATTATTCTGGTTTGGTAAATCCTTTTTTATTATGGAATACGACATCAGATGACCTCAAGAGAATATGACTAAATTGATAAAGTGGGAATATATCCTTCAGAGCCATGGTTTAACCGTACATGTGAAGATGTACTGTTTTGAGAATGAGATTTTAAGCTTACAATGGCCAAGGCCGTAAAATCAATGATAACTTGAGCTAAACCAACTGCACATTGAAAACGAGTTTGCAACCATAAGGTTGGATCGAGGACTAAGTCATTGACTTACTCCAAGGTTAAACTAACCGTGCCGATAAGGAGTGTGCGGATGTATGGCTGGAAGTCGTAAATAAAGCAGTCCAGAGCGTGTTGTCTTGCAGATACCGGGTGACCTCTGTATTGTAATTTAGCTATACTGTTTTAATAGGGGTTCTGTCAAAGTGGACCATCACCAACCCTGGACGTATTCTAAAGTGTTTAAGAATTATGACAAAAGATTATGCTTAGGCATGGATAGTAAACCCTATTAACCAGTCTACCGGACACCTGGCGATCTCCGGTTAGTATCTAGCCTTACTATCGATATAAAGGTCTCTGTCGCAGTGGACTTTCACCACCCCTGTACTCGTGGGACTATTATGGACTCCGCTCAAAAACAACAACAAAAACCCTTCTGACTTTAACAACGAAAACCCAGCAGCAAATCACCTTGTAGCATTATCAAACGTGGATGGCAATCTTGATTCTCTAACAATCGTCCAGACAAAGCTAATACGTAAGCTTATTCTGAAAAAGGTAATGGAGGCAAGCGCAAAATCCTTCATAGCATCTATGTTCTCAAAAAAAGGTCCTGACTTATTCTCAAGATTTTATTTGAGATTAAATCACCTCATGTTATTCCTTTCAATGGAAATTTGCCAGGTAACAGTAAACACTAATTGTGTCCACTATAGTATTCAGTGAACTATCTATTAAGCAAAAAGGGAGCATCCAGTATTCACTATACCCCACGCTGAAGACGCAAAGTGTTAGTGTTATTACGTAGCGATCTCGTAGGTGTTATAGTGCGAATCTAGCAGAGCAAAAAACTGTGACGGACGCCACGATTTGAGGAGGAGGTATTCCAGGATATTTTTTTTTTTGATTTTTTTATTTATAATATTTACCAAAACAATAAAAAAAAATCCGACCACAAATGACCAGAGATATGTAAATAGAAGACATATACATTTTTTATCATTTCATTTCTATTTTGCTAAAGAAAAAAAAACAATTCATTCTTCTTACTTTCTCCGGTATTACATTACATTTAAAGAAAATTTAAAGTATGTTTAGAAAATGTGTATTCCTTGTTGTTAGTTTTTTTGTTTTATATAGAAAATGTCCTCTTTGGCAATAGTCGATGATTTGTTCGGCCCCCATTTGAATTTTGTTTATCCAAATCGATATTATTTCAAATATTATTACTTTTAACGTGCATATAGTGAGTACATATAATGTGCATGTGCGTGCATTTCTGAAATTCCAGCCATATTATCAACATTGCACACGACCACATTATATATCGATTTACTGTAAAGTGTAAACTACTAATGTGCATAAGCAATACACATACATTTTAGTTGAGATATACATTAAAGATAATATGCTGTACATATATATATAAATATATGTGTGTTCACGTTCAGTGCATATCACATAGTGATAAATCGTGAGTATATTAGGTAACAGCCGCAATAAAGCGTTCGACAAGCATACCAACACATATTGAACAATAGTTTTTTTCATATTACCTGCAAATTATACTCACGAACAACATGTTTTTAAATCCATATTATACAAAAAGAAAACATGTATATCAATATATAAATTAAAAGGTTCATGGAACAAGGGCGCTGCTGATGTACGCTGTTGTACGCCACTGTGAAATGCTCGAAATCATATGACAATAAGGTAAATTAGACATTTAAACGTGTATGAAACTTTAAATGAAAGCTATAATTATTATTCAATTCTAAAGAAAGCTCGTTGCGATGGGGCATTGAGGGGCAGGTGGATTGCGCCCAACAAGCTTGACCATCACACAAATAGCAATGGCACGGCTGGTAAGGCATAACAATATATTCAATATTTATACACAACATATGGTGCAGTATAGTTGTGAAATATAATGGCGAACTGACCCAATTGAACAATTTTAAAGCGACTTACACACAACTTACACACGCCGTCGGGACGGTTGGCTAGGAATCAACGAATTGAGGAAGTCACTTAAATTTATATACTATCATAAAATATAATTAACATACTGCAGTTCTTCAGGTTTTTTTCTAATCAAATCTGAGAGAATAATATAAAATAGGATGCATTTCAAGTTTATTTTTATATTTCATATTAAACAGATAATAATTATTATAACAAAATACCAGGGCAACCATATTTTATGCACTAAAACCTTCGACGTTCTTTTTTTACGTAACCGCACTGTTAGTTCCAATCTTTCAGCTGGATGTTCTAATTGAAAACTTAAAAAAAAAACGAAAACTAAAAACGCATTTTTACCATTTTTTCCACTATAAGCATTTTGATATTCTAAAGAATTAAAATCCGATGCACTCTAATATACAGTGAATCATTATTTCTCTGTTTTTAAAGCTATTACTATTTAAACTAAACTCTGTTTTACTAAATTCTGTTTTTCAAAATTCTGTATTCAAAAATTCGAAATAGAAAAATTGAAATAGAAACAAAAACAAAATCCGATTTTTGTAAAATAGAATTAAAAAAAAAAGCTAATTTTAAAATAAAAAATAATTTTGAAAAAAAATAGTCAAATATAATCGTGTATTTTACAAAAGAATATATAAAAACTTCCCATTGGAAGTTTTTTATTCATTTCCTATATTAATCCAAATAACCTGAATAAACTTAGCTTGAATAAAGGCTAATAAGCATTTATTAACTTCCTTATTAAACCAACAAACCTGGATAATGGCAGGGCCTGAATATTCTGTATTATTCAGCCCTTATGGTGTGTGGCCGCAAGCGCCAGTCACAAAACTGCCAATACAGATATGACACAAGTGCCATCACTTTATGAATTGTCATATAGAATTGTCAAAACTCTGCTCGTCGCCCTTATTCCACTTCTGGCAGATTTTTTTTTATTTCTCTTAGCATATTATATATATTAAATATTTCTTGCAATTTCCTTTCATTTTAGAACAATTTTTTTAATGATTAAATTTGTACAGGCACGAATTTTCAATTATGTAAGGACTATAACTGAGATTCAAATATATTAATGTACCCATAACATATCCGTAGAAATTAAATTAATATATAAAATAAAAAATATAATACATGGTTTATGTAATATATTTTTTTATCCTGAGGGGGAATTCATTACTGTTATTAAGAAATTCAATACCGACTGCACCACACTTTTAACAAACATATAAACAGATGATATTATTGATAAATAAAAAATAAAGAATTTAATTTAAACATAAGATTGCTTTGATTTGGATTGATTCAGAACGAATACTTTAAACAGTGCTGCCAGTAACTTTAAACGATTCCAAGGCGAAATTTTTATTTGATGTATGATGTTGGATTAGAGTGAAAAAAAAACAAAATCCACATTAAATTTTCGTTTAATATTTTCGTTAACGATTTTTTTTTCGTTTTCGTTTAGAACATTTTTCGTTTCGTTTTATGTCTTAAAAGCATAATCAAATTTTGTGCAATGCTAGATATGGATCTGATTAAATTAATCAAACCTATTTATATATACAATTTTAGAAAAGTATTTGCAGCTCTTTCTTTATATTAATAAAAACAATTTTGATGGTGCCATTCAACATTGAATATAATTGATTGGTTTATATCATTACATTTAATATTTAATCCTTGGTGCAGTTAGATCCTTCAAATTCAAAGCTCGCGGAAGACTAAGTAATGTTTATCAAGAATTTGCCACATTTTTACAATAAATCCAGTGAGCTTTCTGCGTGGACATTTGTTC
The DNA here is from genome assembly GCA_010015015.2 of Bolitophila cinerea. Lineage (NCBI taxonomy): Eukaryota > Metazoa > Arthropoda > Insecta > Diptera > Mycetophilidae > Bolitophila > Bolitophila cinerea. Next base: position 521 of record JAAAKO020052360.1, on the reverse strand, counting down.
ACAAAACATTTAAAATCAAGATCTACCCAAACGTCGACGTCGCAGTGTACTTAACGTGTTACGATGTGTCTGTGCTTTAAAATTGAGCCGGTTTTATTAGGATTATTAGGAGACAGTGCAACCCTTATCAAAATAAAGAGGAAAGCTCCTTTCTTTTAGTGCGCAGTATATAAATCATTTTGATTGGACTTTTTGAAGGTTTGATCTTGAGGAAGGATAAGGAACTGTGAATTCAACATGCTGTGGTATGTACTCCTAGATCGTTTTGCACAAAAATGCAGCTGTCAAGCGCGTTGGCCACTTCGAAATTCACGATGGATGGATGCACAATGCATACGGACCCGGCTGCATAGCTTTAGGAATACTAATACACGGCAAACCGAACAATTTGCGAAATATGTTGCAAAGCTCTCACATAGCCAGACACACACAAAAGCACATAATCAACACACACACACACACACACACACACACACACACACACACACACACACACACACACACACACACACACACACACA
>JAAAKO020052349.1:0-10966 GCA_010015015.2 Bolitophila cinerea | reverse complement strand
CTCAGCTTGAATAAAGGCTAAATAAAAATTTATTTGGTTCCTTATTAAACCTACCAACCTGGAGAACGGCAGGGCCTGAATATTCTGCCAAATAGGGAAATATTCAACCCTTATTTCACTTTTAGCTGAATCAATTTTACTTCCTTTAGGATTATACATATTGAATATTTCTTGGAAATATTTCCTTTCATTTGAGAACATTTTTTTTATAAATTAAATTTGTACAGGCACGATCAATTATGTAAGAACTATAGCCGAGATTCAAAGATATTGATATACCCATAACATATCCGTATAAAATAAATTAATACATAAAATTAAAAATGGATTACATGGTTTATATAATTTTTTCCTGTACACATCCCCATGTAACCCCCCTCCCTTCCCTAGATCTGCCATCAGTGCGGTACCTTCCTTCCAAAGCAACCAAGTTCTTTTCATGTTCAATGCGTTATATTACCTGAAGTCTATAGTCATACACTCATCGTTCCTTAGCCGCTTTAAACATCGAAATACCCAGGAATTAGTATTGTTTCTATACGAATGTTTATTTGTAAATTGGGCCTACTACACCTAAGCATGAAATGACCAATTACTACTTATGATTCAATTATCTATACACACTCGGCATACTTAAAATTAAAAAATATTAATTTTTAGAAATAACTTTAAAACAATGTTGTACCTTAAATGTTAATCCAAACAAAAATTGATCATACTTATGACAATTATGTCAACAATTATAAACGATTAAATAAAATAAAGTTTAAGTGAATTATAGATGTCAGATGATTATTTAAATTAAGATATCTGAAAAATAAACATACTTAATGTATGGTATTTTAAAGAAAACTAATGTAGGTTTTAGGAAAAATTGTGATTTTCAACTTTCGAAGAGGGTTTCGAGGGCGTCATTCAGCTCTTAATTTTAATACATTTGAATTTTTTTTAAAAAAAGTTAGCACACATATAAAAAATAATATAACAATTTAATCTCTGAAAATTTATTCTCAAAGAAGATAAAATTATCTAAAATTTTATTTATAAATTATTGTTCTGTTATGTCTCTTTCGTAAGCTATGGCAATTTGTTTTAAAAGGTAATGAAATTTTAAAACTTTTATTAAAAATGGATTTATAATAAAAAAATATTACCTTCCGGTGCACTACTTTAAAGTTCGTGTTCACATTTAAATTTAAAACTATATAACTGAATAACGGGATACAATTTAAAAAGAACAAATAGCGGTTATCAAAGAAGAATGTATTAGCTTAAATTTGCACTATCTGTCTCTGCTGTGTGTCCTATCGATTAAAAATTACAGGCTTTCGAAATTTTTATTTTTCGCTCTATGACTTGTTGCTTTAATTGTTTTGAGGAGTGTAGATATACATAGCAATGTACTTAAATATTAAATATCAAAAAAACAGTACGAACTTGATCGTGAACTTGTCTCGTTCCGGAAGAATGCGAAAATACAATGTCTTAAATACACAAGAAAATGAATCATAAATTTGATGGTTGTCCAGCAATGGGAAAAATGTAATGACTATTACGGCTACAATAACTATTCCGTATGCTGCATCTCTACAGACTTGACATTATCTATGGCTGATATGCCGGGATTACCTAACTTGAATGTGTCTTCTGAGGACCACAGATGGATACGTTTCAAAATAGTATATAATAATAATAATACGTTTCAAAATAGTAAAAATGTATAAGAAGTACAAATTGTGAAACTTTTCAAGATTCATAAAACCTTTCTGTATGTTAATTCATCTGACCAGTTAATTCATCTGAAATTGAAAAGCAAGTTAATTATATTTAAAAAGATTTACTAAGTTATTTTACGCATCTTATTAAATCAAATTAAAGATAAACCGTAGTGGAATCAGGATTAAGCAAGATTGCGGAAGCATCTCCGATACGTTGTGAGAACCAAGTTAAAAGGTCCAATGCATAAAATTCTCTCAAAAAATAGCAACTACGAACCAGAGAGCTTCAATAGCTCTGATGAAAGCTATGGACACACATTTCTTAGATTATGTTGATAGTATTCATCAAATTTCTGATGTAGCTGACATAGACACTAATACAGAGGTCCGTTGATTATGCCCTATCGAAAATTCTCTAGAAAGGAAGAACTTTATAATGGCGGCATTATTAGACATCGAAGGATCCTTCAACAAAATTAAGTATATAAAAAGCAGTAAAAGATGCAGCGATTAGACATGGTATCAACTCTAATATGATGGATCATGAATATATGTAAATGAAGCCATACGAACCACACCAATAGCACCTTTCGAAATGTTACTGGCAGAAGCGTTTTTGACAGCTCAAAGAGGAACATCAAGTTATGGAATACGAATGGAAACAACCTAGGTTCAATGAAGATAACAGAATCTGTTTTCAAAAAAATCTAATTCTATCAAAATTCAATTTCAACAAAGTTTTAAAATAAATTTTCCTTATAGGAAAATTGACTGTACGAGCACTTACTAACTGGTGATCATAATCTTCACCGATGGATTAAAAACAGAATCTAGAGCGGGTTCGGGAGTATTGTGTTTTAGACGTATAACAATTACTTTAGGAAAATTGGGAAAATATGCTACAATTTTCAAAGCCGAAATCGTAGTTATTACAGACAGTATCATAGAATTTAAAAAGTCGAATTTAACAAAAATTAATGTAAAAATTAAATAATTTTAATACCGCTGTGCAGAGCGTGTGAGATGAAAGTTGAGACGGTAGAACCCTTAATATGTGAATTTCCATTCCTCTCAAATATACCCATTTTTCGGGATAACTTTTGAACCGAGTTCAAAGTTGTTGATGACCATTTGAGGTCAAAAATTGATCAATCAAATGCCGTCATTGTTTTTCTGTAATTTGGGGGTACAAACGTGAAATTAACCCTTTTTTAGTATAACTTTTAAACCGAGGGTCAATCAAAGTTATTGATGGTCATTTGTGGTCAAAAAATGGTCAATCGAATGCCGCAAAAAAATATCACTTTTATCGATTTGGGGGGCCAGGTTTACTTAGCTTATACATAGACATTATTCGGGAGATTGACTGCCTAGAAATAAAATCGGCATGCAGGCCTCGAAAGTTGGGCCTATTATGCATCTCCCACTGATATTGTATTATAGAGAATTTAATATTACTTTTTAATAAACCAATTGAATTGATCTATGAAAGAGACGATTCGATCCATTTTGGTATTGGAAATCTTGCTTAGTGTGGTTTCCCTTAATAGGAAATTTATAGCCGAAGTGACATAGGTAATGTTCAGCAGTTTCATCCGTCAATTCACATCCTCTGCAGAGATTTGAGTCCACTGCTCGGATTGTGAATGAGTGTTTGTAAAAGTAATGACCGGTAAGCACATTAACAAGGTTTGAAGCTTCTTTCGATAATATGATAATTAACTAATATTTGAATAACTTTCAATTGATAAATTGGTCGTTTTTGACTGATCATAATCATGCAAATAGTCGATGTTATTTCATCCCTGTCGATTAAATTTTGACGTCAGAATTAAATAGTTATTATATAAAATAATTCGACTACAAGGTTTTGGGGATGATTGGAGCTATGACGAAGAGAGAATATGGGGAGGTTATTCGTCGGCGATATTAAAGGCGTAAACGAATAAACATAGCAAATGAGATGCTCAAGATTTGGGAGATTCTGCTTTCGAATCTACGACAGAGGCATATTGTAAAAGTGTCCAAGGCACTCGCATGGCAGCGACCTATCCTATTTTTTTTCCTTAAGTTTTCGAAGAACAAATAAATTAACTTTTTTATATTTACTTTTTTGAGATTAGCTATTTTGACTTTAATTCGCTACAACTGCAAAGGCGGATTATCTCCTCCTTAATTTTGTCTTTTAAATTCCAGCGAACTAATATAATAAAGAGATGTTATTAAATATTCGGTTCTTTTAAAACGTAATGGTAACAGGTAAGGTTGCTTTTAATATTTCAGAATTAATGTACGAAAATATTTAAATAAAAATTTAAATAATTAATTCATGCCGTAAACACTTAAAGAAACAGGGAAAGTCAGCAGAGCTTTTTATCAGATTGCCTGATTCCCAAGTGGTATCCTATTATAAATTAACTTAATCTTTTAAAATCGAAGATTAAATACATAATCAGTCATTTGTTATTGGATGATTATTTACCGCCGATCAATTAAATGAAGTGGACACTATCTGATCTTGATTTTTATTCAAAGCCGAGTTTCTGCTAGTAACTAACATAGCTGGTCAGTTGCAGCTTGAATACCATTCATGCGTTGTGATTGCATCTTTTTATGTTTTTTTAAACGCTCCAGATTTTGTCCAATCCCGTATTGACTCTGCATTTTTTAAGAATTTTCAGAGTTATAGTTAATTAGCGCTGTTTTTGCATGTCAATAATGACCAATAACTTCAAATTACAGAAGTTGATGCCACTAATGTCAAATGTTGTACTAAAGGTACTATCGATCAGCATTCATAAAGTAACATTGCCTAATTTTATTATAGAGTTGCAACATTTTTAAGCTAATATTGTGGACATCGATCAACACTCATAACACATCATCGCATAATGCTTTTATAAAGTTTCACAATTTATAAATGTTGTACTAAAGCTACTATCGAAGAGCACTATTTAAAAATGCTGTTTTCAAGCTGTTATACTGGTCGGAAATTTCAGAAAAAAAGTCATAATTTGTTGGGCTAATATATTATTGGCGATGCAACATAACATGTTTCGCTAATTCAAATCCGGCTCGAAGGACCAATTTTAGGTCCTTGCAAAATATAGAAAAGGCATTTGTGTTGCATATATAAATTATAATATTTATTTAAAGCGAATTATATAGAGATCCGATAAATAATTAAATATAACATATAATAAGAGATAATTAAATGAAGTTTCGAATGGGGTTTTGAATTGATGCTTTTCTTTCAATTTTTTTTAAGTTGGTATTTGCACTCTCCATCAACAAAAAATATAATTTGTTGATAGTTTACCGTACATTTTTAATGTGACAGAAAGTGTATTAGACTAAAGATTAGCTGGTAAAGGAAAATATAAGTCGAAATTATTATTTAAAAACGAGCAATAATTGGTTTCATTCTGTGGCGTTGAAAAGAATGTTTTATGTATAGTGCTACTGATAAAAGTCTGGGATTATAGACGAGAAATGGATCGATCACATCGGAATTATTTGTACGAGTTTTCAATGAATAAACTTTGTTTATTATGGATATTCATATGAGCAACTGCTGCTAACATTACGGCCTTATTGTTCGCATCAGCCTCTTGATGTAATTCGCGAAGATTGCATTTGATTGATTTGGATTTATTCATAACTCAAGAAATATAAATATTTATACAGAATTGTAGTATTACATTTTTTTTGTCTTAGGAGGGAGGGGTTAAAGGATTATGATTTTGATTTCTTACTACTTTAATAAAAGTTTTACTTTTGAAAATATAACCAGCTCCTTTAAAAAAATCTGGGATATGGCCTGTAAACAGCATAATTTTCACCGATGAAGATTTTTGTGTTGCATTTGTTACCGACCAACCTGAGAAAATACCTTATCGGTCACAAGAAGATGTCTACCAAAACAAACTCTTCCTCGACTGCTAAAATGACTCCAGAAATCATAAGACTATTTCTAAAAGCCGGTCCAAGAAAGTCTCACAATCGACGAAAACGAGAAAAGTCATCAATTTTTTACCGACACACCTTATAGAAAATCAACGTAGAAAGACATTAAAAATATTAAAAATTATTATTTGCCTAAAATAATAAATCTTTCTTATTTATTTGTAGTATAGTTTCTAATGGTGTCCACACTTGCCCATAGTAAAATAACTGGATGTCCACACAAGCCCATTGGAAGTGACTAGTGTGAACAAATGTAAGCCTTTATGATGATATATTAGAAATGCAATAAGATAAATAATATGTATGCAAATTTGGAAATCAATATGTTTTTCTAATAATTATTATTTTCGTATATATTTTATCATTATATTTAAACGACTACTAACGATCATTTTACAAAAAATTGCTATTAAAATTTGTTTTCTTCTTTTGTATTAAAATAATTATTATTTTAAAAAATAAAAGGTTTGAATTTTTATTTTTATTAAATTTGTGTAAATTTATATATTTTTTTGACTCTTAATGTTTTTATTCGTTTTTAATTTTTATTAATATTGACTATTGTATCTATTATAAAAATATTTATGGACTTTTTGGGTGACTAATTCCACTTTTTAGTGACTATTTTTCCGGTCTTTACTTATATATATATATATATATATATAAAGTAATTTGATTTTATACGTCTGTGTGTTATTGCGGTCGAGCTAGGAAGAAAAGGCATATTTAAGTAGACTGTGTAAGTGTGTGTGTTACAGTCGGTTTATTGTTTTTACTTAAGTAAGATGGACTAAGTGTACATTTTAATATTGTTTGACCGTACTACATCAAACACTAGTTGATCGTTTCGATCATCATTTTCAAAAAGGTTAAAAAAGGTTATTTCTGCACAGAACTTTGAATCTGTGATTGAGAAATGGAAAAGGTCAAAAAAGAAAAGTATTTCTGATCTATCTATAAGGTCAATTGAAAATATGCACTCTCAGGCTTGCATTACATTCAATTTTATTAGCCTTACTATTTTTATTATTATTAATCAATCATTCATGCACTATTAATATTAATTAATCAAAAACAAACAACAACACTTCCCAATTTCCATATTAATCAGCTAACGGTGCTACGCCCTACGCATAGCATATATTCGCAAATACCATTTCTAAATCATATTTTAGTATCACAATGTAATATCTTAAATCCAATTTTCAAATTTTACTATTTTAAATACAACTTAAAAGCGACCAAAAAAAACCAACAAAAACAAGAATTCTGACACCAATGTAAAAGTTCAGCGCTGCCGCTGCTCCACCGACTGCCGTCACATTCGCATTTCCCACGCTCCGACGCTCGTTTCAGGTCCCCGAGTAATATGATTTTCAAAAAAAAACCTCTTCACAACAAACCACCATCACGAGCGCATATTCAAATTAAATTAAGCTCACTTTGCTCACTTTGCGCGCGTCACCGTCCGGAAAATTAACTTAAGCTCGTAAATGAACTGCGAGCCGCAACTTCTCGGAAAACGAACTCTTTTCTTGCAGTTTAAATCTAAATTGTGTATATCCGACCTTTTTTACGTATATACATATACTATAGTATATATATACTTAGATATGTTTATATATATAACTTAATATGCGGTGACGGATATTACATTCGCACCCTTCGAATCAAAAGAGGATTCGTGTCGAGCGCAGCTGTTTCAACAAAAGTATCTAACAAAAATGCGGCGGCGGAGCTTGAGTAAAAGCCGCATATCATCGCCTGGACACCCTCACACAGTCGTCGAGTCGTCTCTTGAATTCCATCGCACATCCACACACACACACTCTTAATGCAATTAATTTTAATTTACCATTTTTCATAATAATTTCCGTCTGTTTTTTTTTATTCGCGCATGCTCAAGTTTTAATCTGTGCCAGCGCAACTAATTATAAAATATATGGTTTTAGTTTTAAGCCGAGGATCTATATACTATATATATTTTTCAGTATTTTAGTATAATATGCGAAAAAGTTATTTCCGCTTTCGGAGAGAGCTCACGCCGCCGAGCCGCGTCCCTCGCTCACAAACACACACTCGTCTATGGTTCCGTTCAGATAAAATGGTTTTCTGAAAAATTGGGCTTAAGCACGGGATGCACAGAGAGCTATACTGGCATGCCGAGCCGTTGCCTCCGGTTGGAGCACACTGGGCACATCGGGCGACGTGTGCGACACGGAATTTATGTGCGGAAAGTTATTCCCGTTTATTTATGGGACTCTGAAGATGCGTCCGCGGCGGCCGTCGCGTCGGTCGCACTAAAGTTCGTGCGATGGGTATTTGCGTCGAGGGTGCATGTGCGACGCATATTCCGATTAGAGATGGGATGCCTTTTTGGTCGTGTGTGAAGGGAGGTTATTGTGGGGTGTCGTGTGTGTCTGGAGACACGAATTTCACAGAAAACACTGAAGCGCACTCAAATTACAATGAGGAGTAATAATAATAAAATAAGTATTATAAATTGTTTTTGATTGTACGATGAAATTATATAATGGTTGAGGTTTCAAATTAATAGAAAAAAAAACTAATTTTAAGGATACGCTAGTTTTAAATATAAAAATAGTTATTAGGTAAACCAAGCTGCCAATTCAAGCATCCTACCCACGATTGAAGCAGCTTTTTTTAGTGTAAGCTGCTTCAAATTGTGGTTGTGGTTGAGTTATTACGACTTGGACCAAAACCAATGGGTGTCGGCCATTCTCTTCAAGAAAAAGCCAGAAAAATAACCAATAATAAACAAGACAAACCACATCAATGTTCTACAATACATCATCTGCATCACTGTAAAGCGTCTATAGAAAGTATGAGTCAAAGTTTAGCAGAAGGCACATTGGATATGGTATTAATGCAAGATCCACTTATGCTGAAATCTTTGGTCTAAACAACAGAGGAACCATTTTAAGATTGTTCTCTGCAATAAAGTTAGAACTTTCATTTTCGTGTCTGATATTTATTGAATGCAATAAAACTAACAAAATTTTGTTCGTTGCATTTAACAGCAATCAAAATTGAACGAACGGTGAACGGAATACAAACTGAGGTAGTCCTTGCGTCTGCATATCTCCCTTTTGATACCATAAGTCTGCCGCCGCGCCGTCAACTGAGATTCAACAGCTGGTAAAAATATGCGCTATCGACTATAATCAATTTGGTAGTTAAAATGATAATGAAAGGTTTAAGTCGCTTTTAGAATTTATATATATACATCATAAAAAAGTCGATAAATTAAATAAAGGCAATGAACCTATTTTGGTCATTAGAAATAAACATGACATCGCTTGAAGTTAGCATGTCAGACCACAGGTGGATACGTATTAATATAGATTTTAAAGTTGAACTAACTGCAGTCCAATACAAAACTGTAAGAAGTACGAACTAGGAGGCTTTTTGAAGTCTCCATTCTAAATACACTTGCAGTAAATTTGGAAAGACCTGTTACAACATCGGATATAGATTTACAAGTAGATTATATTCAAAATATCTTGTCAGTTCTTTCAACGTAGTCTGCCCAAATAAAACCCGAATCTAAAACCAAGATAAACATTGGTGGAACTGGGATTTAGCGAGGTTACGGAAACATCTTCGACGATGTGAAAATAGATCAAAAGACCTAATGCTGAAACAGATAAAAATCTTATGCTTACGGCAAGATCAGAATATTAAAATCAAATGCAAAAAGCGAAAAGAGAAGCACGGACATCGCGAAATTACAAGAATGAAAGATACGTCCAGAAAACAAAATTCTCTCAAAAAACAGAACCTATTAATCCGACGGTACAGAATCCCGTCAGGAAACTGTCCAACTTCTTATGGACAAACATTTTCCTGAATGTGTAAAAGAGAACTATCCTGCTGAACATTTATTTGAAAAAGACAATGTAATTGATGCCACTATTGAGGAATGGAATACAGCAAAAGAGATATTTACAACGGATAAAGAAAGATGGGCTATATCATAATTTAAGCCCTATAAAGGTGCTGGTCCGGATGGTATATTCCCAGCCTTACTACAAAGATCTGGTGAATTAATTACAGAGAAGCTTACAAATATTTTGCAGGATTGTATCGCCCTTAAATATTTACCTAAAAATTAGAGACTCGCTAAATATACCTAAACCTGGAAAAGCTTCATATGATACACCGAAAACTTTTAGACCAATTAGCCTAACTTCGTTTTTTCTAAAAACTTTAGAAAGACTGGTTGATCGTAATATAAGAGATGGTCCATTGCAAAATTAACCTTACATGCTTTTAAAGCAAATAGATCTGTTGAAACCGATTTACACCAGTATGCCGCAATGATAACTCTCTGGAAAGAAAGAATGTTATGTTAGCATCATTCTTGGTCATTTAAAGTTGCTTTCAACAGGATTATGCATAGATATATAGATAATATCAACCCAACCACAATTGGGTGAACGGTGGATTATGAAATATATTATTATTACATCTTTTTAGTCATATTTTTGAAAATTGCGTAGTTTTAGTAACAACAAAATTAGTTATTATAACTTGTGTGCTGCTTGGGAAGACCACATGGACTACAAACTCATGAGAGCCACCAATGCCTCAGCAAAAGCTGGATTAGGGTGTCTCGACAGGCAACTCACTGGAACTTTAGAACTGATTGTAGAGTCTCAAAACTGTTTCTAAAGAAACCATGTGCCACAAAAACCAAATCGGCGCTCAATCTTGGGCGAACAGTTATATGTATAGTCTGCGGATTCCTCACAAGACACTGCAGACTAAAACAACACCTACACAGGATGTCTGATAGCAGGTAAGTGCCCGGCACACTCTGTTACACAAGAGCCTCTCTCAGTGCGTTTCGGATTCCGCCAGAGTCGCTCCATCTTCTACCACTCGCAAAGATAGCAGAGTTTGCCAGGAAAACAGGACGATTTATGGACAACCAACCCCAAACCCGGGTTATAATACAATGGGCCAATCACTTATGAATCGCCATCAAAACCACCAAGTCATCAATATGAATTTAAAGAAAAAATAGATAAACTATTGATTGGTCTTCAAAGAGTTAATAAGAAAAATGTATGATTGACAACCCTTTTGTAGAAAATATTTATATGAGAGCTTCCACGCAGGGTTCGCCTTGTTAAAATATCCCATAATGCGCAGTTTATTATGATTAAAGAGCTTATTGTATCCTCTAGTCAGTTTGTCCATTTCCGCGTTGACTTTATATGATATTCCTACAAATCTTTCTCCATCCACATGGCAAT
>JAAAKO020052338.1:0-10966 GCA_010015015.2 Bolitophila cinerea | reverse complement strand
AAGGCGCTAATGGCAGTGTTACCGGAGAAGCTGGCAGATTTCTACAAACAAAAATAATCAAATTATTTGTGTTCACTTATTTAATCAAAAATTAAATTTTCTTTTTAAAACTGTTTGAATTTTTACAATTGGATAAAGAATTTTAAAGTTAGAGCAATTTAAAGTTATATTTTTTTTCGATCTCAGTCCTTACATCTTTGAATAATAGCCTAAAAAGGTTTTGTACTATCCTAATTCCCTCAATCCATCCAATCCATTCCCTCAAACCATTTTATATGGATGTTTAGGGACGTGATATCGTGCACAACCAATTGTCGGGAGAAGATCGGTGCATTGTACTCAATCCTTTAAAATAACTCATTTAATAATATGCAGCATCTCTCTTAAATTCAATCCCTCTTTTTTAAAGCGAGTTTTTATCTAATTTTTATCAAGGGAATTTATTACCCCAAACAAAAATTAATGTTTTAAATGTCATTTAAAGGTATGTCATTAAAAACTTTATTTCCCTAACATTAGTTCAAACCTTTAAAATTGAAAAGCAAAACAGTAGATTTTGCATCCATCTTTCATGTTTATTTTTCTCTAAAAGCTTAGATAACTGATTTTTTTCTTTAAAACAATCATCCAAAACAATTTAAATACAATTTTAACTTTAATGTAATGGATAAATTTCGGAATGACGCATTTTACGACTTTCCGAATATTGCAGTTTTTTGGAAGCTTTACAGGTATTTTTAGCGAGAATATTACTTAAGAAGAGCTTTGAAGACGCCTGTACCCTATCTTCTTTCCCGCCGTCTCAAAACTTTAAAATAGACTGTTTGAATGTTAAAAAAAAAGTTAAATATTACAAAATGGCTACTATATTTAGACTAGTCTATTAAGAGCCAATTTCTTTAGTCCTGATTAAACTTAATCTGTGATTAAGTCATTCGATTAACTAAAATTGGATTTTTAGATTTGTGATCAGACTTTTTTATCGTAGTTTCGCTGATTAACAAATCTTTGATTAATTGGTTATTTTTGACTGATTAGAGTCTTAATCACTTCCGATAAAATTCAAACGTAAGAAGTAAATAGTATTTATAAAATCAATCGACTACACGACGATTGGAGCGAATGATGCTCTCAGAATGCTGTGGACAAATAGGACGTTATCAATAATTCCACAAATATTTTATTTTATTAAAGACGGATTTGAGAGAGAGAGTTTTTTTTGGCGTATATAATATACGGATTACGTTTGCCACGTATTACATTACGAAAAGTGTCCGAGTCACTCGCACAGCAGCGACCTAACCTAGCTTACCCAATATGCCGTAAAAACACAAAAATTGAGGCACTTTTATGAGATTGCCCGATTCCCGCGTACCATCGGCTATATATATATATATAGATTGCATGTTCATTAAAATCCTATTATAAATTGACTCAATCTGTCAAAATCGATGATTAACTGCCTAATCGCTAATTGCTATTAGCTCTGATTAATCAAAGGCGAAGAAATAGAATTTTTAAACAGGGTCTTACTCCGATCAACTAATCGAGCTATTAGCAAATCAGTGATTATCCACAATTTAATCAGGACTGAAGATATTGGCACTAAAAAGCACATACGATAACGTACACTTGATTAAATTAAAAAACAAAACAGTCCATACATTTTAATTAACGCACTCATAATAAAAAAACAATGTTTTGTGTATTAAAACAAAAATAATTTCTTTTATTTTATATGATGATACACCTAAAATGTAATGTCCTGGAGTGGTGGCTAAAACTAGAAAAAAGTACTGAGTTTTATGCAGAACTTCCAAGTCAGTTATTTATGTTAGATTTGTGGCAGTCTGGGTAATCTTTAATGAATGTGATTGCAAGCAAAAGTGTAATCGTTAAAATATTATTACGCGTAGAGAGGAAAGCGAAATAGAGAGAGAATTAAAGACACTGGTACACACATACACTCTAATTTATCAAATAATGCTATGTGAGACAATACGCATTATTCAAATATAATATAAAATATTATGTACTTAAAAGAAAATTCCAAAAACTTTTCCTATAAAATGTTGAACTTTGTGTGTACAAATGCAATTTATTTGTGAGAAGTACTTTATGTGGGTTATTTAATGTGATGTATATATATATATATATATATGTATTCACGATTTATATATAAAGTATAGAATTTACCTGGCATGAGTAAGTGGTATTATTGTAGGCGGATTAGGCGGCTGCTGTGGCACGATAAGACCGCGCCGCGTCGGTCCGCGCTGATGCAACGAGATGTCTCCGGCTGACCTCAACGATATGACGCCGGTGCCCTCGCATCCCGCATGTGATGTAAAGCAAACGCGTCCACCCTGCAAAATAAAAGAAGACATTGTTAGGATAAGATGGTAAAAGGTATATATATATATATATCTACTTTATTATTATATATGTATTTCGACCTATGACGTCCGCGTCGGAGTCGTTTCTTCAGACATGTATTATATGTTCTAAAAATGCATTCTATATATAGTATACTTTGAGGTGCAAATGCGTTCGAAGATGTTTCAATACAGAGCAATCTGTGCGGGGCTGAAAAGTTTTAAAGCTTTTCCAACGGCAGTTACGAACAAAGAATAACAGCTTTGCATTTAAATTCAATTTAAGAAACAAATTCTTTTAAATTTTTTATACTTGCAATCTGACTTACGATCGCATTTGTCCATAGAAAAGTCGAGACATGAATAAAGGATTTAGAAATGTTATGGTGTACATGTATGTTGCGATATGAGTCTCATGTTCTCTTTCTCTCCTCACACGACATACACACACACACACACACATACACACATTCGAAACATCGTGAGTGTATGTGCCATATCAAAAAATGTTATGGCTTACACGACAACAAAACGTATATACCTCAAAGTATATTTTATATATATATATACATAAATACATATATGTCCTCCTCGTCTTTTGTACACATACACACACAATATACACACGTATATATCAAGCATAAGAAAGTTTAACCCTAAGGGAGATTTCTTGATTCTATTTTGTGTTCCTTCGTACTTGAATATTAAGGTGGATGATGCTCTGCACACATTTATACCCAAAAAAAATGTATTCATCTGTACGTATGCACACATAAAGCTATAAAACGAAGCAACATATATGAATATATACATATATATATTCTTTGGGAGGGTGTGCCTATACCCTATATAATAAATGCGAGACTTCCACCGAGCTTTTCACCGCACCGCATCACGAAGGAATGTCAGCGCACACGTTTTCCTATACTATACGTATATACATATTTACGCTTTGCTTATATATATATACAGAGTGTATACAAGTCTGCGGGAAAATCGAGACATTGCGATGTCTCGAGCTTTGCGCAAAGAAACTTTCGTATAACAACCCTTAGAAGCCGCGCGGTTTAAGCGCACACCCAAACACGCACACACACACAGACACGCGCGATGCCGACGTGAGGCGAGAAAGGAAAAGTGGAAACGTGTGCACACGAACTGACGCGATGACGCTATGGAATGGGGGGAGACCCATCAAATCCTGTGCGTGCGTGCGTCTATCAACTCAGAACTCAGTGGCTCCAAAGCGCGCGCACACACACACACACACCGACACCCGACAGGCCTGTATGTGCAAATCAATAGGCAGCGCATATCGAAACGTCACTTGAGTCCTGAACCGGGCGGTTTTACATGTCCTAGGGTGCGTTATACTTCCAATGTATATAACGACATTTAATAGTAAGTGTTGTTGGCTTACACAAGAACATTTCCCAAAAAAAGCTAATCTTTTCAAGTCATGCTCGAGAAGAGATTATGTGTAGAGCTTTGAATTCGCCGCGCCGGATGTACAAATTCAAAAAAATGTATATAGAGAAAATATGTTATTTGTGTGTGGAAATATGTAGTTAGTCAGGCCGATTTGGTGTGTTCCTATTGGGAATACATTGGAATGGTATAAATTCAAGTGATATTTTATGGAATGTACCCCATTTAGCCATAAGCCGGTTGGCCGAATAAGCCGTTTAGCCGAAAAATCCGTTTGGCCAAATGCCGTTTAGCTGAATGGTCGTTAGTCCGAATGGTTATCTAGCCGAATGAGCCGTTTAGCCGAATGACCATACAACCAAATGGCTGTTTGGCCGAATGGTTGTTTAGCCGAATGGTTATTTTCCCAAATGATACGTTTAGCCGAATGGAAGTTTAGCCAAATGGCCGTTTAGACAAATATTCCGTTCAGCCGAATGAACAGATTAGCCAAATGATTTATTTCTGCACATGTGCATAACATACCCTGCTAATAAACGACGTCTGCCATTTTTATATACATTTGCAGATCCCGCAGGTCGGGTGAATAAGGCAAGCTTACGCTTATGAGGCAATTATGCCCCTTTTTCACTTGTTAGGGCTTAGCGACCATTCGGCTATAAAATCATTTGACTAAACGGCTCATTCGGCTTATTCACCATTCAGCTAAACTGCATTTCGCAAAATGACTTAATCGGATATAATGACACATTCGGCCAAACAGCAAATGCTCACCATTCATTACAAAGATAAACTAGTTTTTAAACAACATACTAAGATTTAACGGTAACCCGACAATTCACCGAAAAAATATTGCCCAAATACAAATTGCCCTAATAAAACTGCCCGAAATCGTATAAATCGACAAATTCTCGCAAAACAATGGCCTAATATTTTTACTAAAAATTAATATAATATAATAAAAAAGAGAAAAGAAAAAAAGTTACTTAAATATTTTCATTAGGTGGAATTGACATGAAGATTACCATTACTTTTTGTTTTTAGAGTTTTTAGGAGTTTTTACTGCCTAAAGATTTTTATCAGGCTTTTTGGCATATATATACGGTGGAATGGAACAGATTTTTGAGGGTCTTCAGAAGGAATTCTTCCATAAATTATATGACTACTAAATTAAATGGCACTTCCTTAATATTTTCGAGGGGCACAAAACTTGAACGAATTATGTACACCGTATTATATATTAATAATATTAATTTAAGAATTTTTGTATATGTCGTAATATAAAATATATTTCTAAAATAAGCCAATAAATTTTCTTTATTTGCAATATCTTCAAATATATTTTCAGTATTCGCAAATAGTTTACGAATGGCGAGTATTAAAATGCCAATCATTCTCCGCCAACCCAATATAGAACCATAAGGTAAAAGTATTGATATTCGCTATGGGAATATTGAGAAAGGAAGTCATATATTTATAGGAAGGGTTCCATCTAAAGACAATTAAAACGAAGTTTCATCCCAAACTCACCAGCTATATGTCAAATAGCCAAGTAGGAAAATTTACGAAGGAAGTCATTTATTTATAGAAATATTTCCTCTAAATAACCTTCAAACGAAGTTTCATTCCAGCTATATGCTAAAAAGCCTGATGAAGATATTTAGGGCGGTAGTCATCTGCCCTAAAATAATTTATTTAAACTAAAGACTCTCGTCGGGTTAGCATTAATAGCTGATTTATTTGAATTTAGCATCAAATAATGCTGGAAGCATTTTAAAGGCATTTGTAATTTAAGCTTGTTGCATTTTTTAGACACTGGGAATGTAGCCGAAATATAATACTGGCACTTATTGGTCATTTGGATATTTGTTTTAATGCTAGTGGCTGTTATACAGGTAAGATGCTTTATTGTGAATGACATTTAACTGCTTGAAATAACTATTTATTGTTTAAAAGTGGCAAAAAGTAGATTTATTCAAAGGAAAAAAAGAAAAAAGGAAAACAAAATAATAAATAAGGAGAAAAACAAGAACAAAAAACAAACAAAAACTTTTTTAAAAAAAGTTATTATTATATAAAACAATGTATATAAAATTTAAATGTTCTCTAAGGTGGGAAATCTGAAATAAATTGTTACATTGTTACCGTTTAAAATTTGTATTTATATCAAGATTTTTTATGCGTAGTTTTTCTTCCGAAATTCCATTCTGATTTTATTTATATTAACACTTATTTTTATTATTTTCATGTAATTTGTGGCCCTTGTAATCCTTTTTGTTTCTTGGAAATGACCAAAAATATGTTTAAAAAAATAAGAAATGTTTCAATTGGTCCATGGAACAAAAAATCTATTTCCTTTATATAAATATTGGTGCATTTGTTTGTAAATTATGATCTCTGAAACCATAAGATTTAAGATTTACACTATAGGTTTGGTTTGAGCTCTTGTGTTTTTTTAACCCGGTAGATAAAATTATTGTTTTAAGTGCAATTTGACTGCAATTTAGAATGCTTGTATGTTTCATCAAAAGAATGTGTTGTATGTATGAATGGAACCGATAGGTGGCGCTGGGGTACTTATTACAAATATGCATAATTATAGTGCGAATTTACTCAAACTAAGAATGAACGTATGTTTTTTTGACGGAATAAATGCCTTCCTAAAATCTTGGATAATCATCATGCGACTGCCAAATAACGACAAACATTCGGTTTTGATTATAAAATGATCAAAATGCCATAAAATTTTCAAAACAATTAATTGATTATTGAAAAAGTAAAACATTTAAAATATAATGTAACCACAGGATTTTTGACAGTTTATCACTTCATAATATATCATAATATTGAAATCCCCATGTTTTTATTCAGGACATGATTAATTCCGTAAAGTTGTTCTACAAAACTATGGATAGTGGTAATAAATAAAAAAAATAGTCATTACATCAAAACAAATTGAACTAGACATGCCCAGTAGACCGTGTCACGCTTTATACAAATAAAAAAGGTTTTTTTGGTCAGCCCTAGTTTAAAAGCTTACATAAAACTTTTTGATCGCAATTTTTTTATTTATTTTACCGTTATTTGAACCCTCCTAAATGGTTTTCATTGAAGAACTCTTCCATTTGATGTCCGATTATCATGTTTGATATATGATATGGAGTATATGCATTACCTATGTTCCCACCATCGTAATGTACCTGCCTAATGTCACAAAATTAAAGATCGCAAAAAACATTTAAATGATACATACAAAGTTTTATATTTTATTCAAAACTGAAAAAAGTTAGAGCGAATCCAAAATACTATGAAAATGTTAAAAACCCTTTTTGAATGATTTTTGGGGTAGAGAATGTGTAAGGGGGAAATATCCAAGAAAAGCAAACTATAGAAAAAAAACATACCTTTTCTGGCCTGCTGCCATGAAATTCTATGATTCCTATGGGAAAACTGATAAAATTGAACCAATTTCAATTTCAAATCAGTTTGGCTTTTCTAAAAAAAAATCAAGGAAAATCATTGCAAATATGTGGGTAAGACCTCGAAAACTGTTACTTACTCAAACAGTCAAATCTGCGTGGCATGTTCCCGTGTCAGAAATTCAGCAGATTTATTCATTTAATGCCAGAATAACGAAACAATAATATTGTTCACTTTTTGGTATTATTATAAACAAAGAAAAATATTTTTCCTTCTTTTATTTCGATTTCCAATAATAAAGTACATGTGTTCAAATTATCTGGCGATTAATAATTTAAATTATTTTCTTTTATTTAAATAAATTAATAAATGCCAAGCCGTGTTTATATATAAAGATTCTATTAATAAACTAAAAAAACTTTGATGGCAAAACAACGTTTGCTGAGTCCATCTATTATTATAATGTTTATAGCCAGGATATAAAAATGTAAATATATTATATATACATATATATTTAAAACATGCCTTTTAGGGTTCTAAAATATAACTGATCTAATTTTCATTCCAATGAGACCCTTTTTTTTGTCTATTTTGGATATTTAAAGATTTTAAATTGAAATTTTTAGGTTCTATTCCTTTATATATATTTAATAATTTTTTTCCCAAAAAAGTGCAACCCAAATAAATAAAAAATGTCACCAAAATAAATTAAAAATGTGCCCAAAAACATGAATACAAAAATAACATTTTTTGAGACTTCTTTGTCCAATAATTTATTTACAGTAATAAAAAAATAGTTGAAATGGTTTTTAAAGCAAATACCAATTATTTTTTTGGTAATAAATATATACTCATATTCCATATTTTTTTTTTAAAAAAGCATAATAATTAAAAAAATAATATGATTATAATTATTAAACATACATATAAACAAAACCACATTTTTCTATTCTTTGTCGCCGTCTAGACAGAGACATCTATCCAATTAACAGAAAAGTCACTTAAAAAAATTGCAACGAAACGCATGCGAGTGCACCAGACACTTTTTAACCTACCCTTAAATATTCAAATTGTATTTAAAAGCATAAAATCCAACATATGCAATTATGCATAAGTACACTATGTATAAATATTGTATAAATTATATATAAATTTATATATGTATGTATTTTATGCAAGCATGTGGTTGACATAGCACAGAGATACTATACATAGACATGAGTGTGTCTACATATATATATTTATATATATTTAGTTAGCAGTTTTTTTTGCGAATTTATGTGTCTGTGCCTCCGCAACTTTTCCGACATTTTAATTCCTAATTGACACGATTTTTTTTTTTGCAATGCGAATTTGCGCTTGTTCCGCCACCAGAATTTATATGAATTATATGCAATGACGAGCGCGAATGCATTTTTGTTTGTGTGTGTGTGTGTGTTTTTTGTTGACAAATGTATATACGTCTTTTTCTGTTTTGCCTCACTTGTGTCAGAATATTTTTGTTCTAATCTAAATAATTATTTTTTCTGACTACGTGTGGAACGTCTGGTACACAAGACAAACGCTTTTTCTTCTTTATTTCATTTCGTATAATTAAAAGAATAATATTTTTGCCGCAAAGACAAAAGCGCGCACGCTCGTGGAGGGCGGATTTTCTTATCCGATTTTCGAACACGCGCGCTCGAATTTTAATGCAAATTAAAACTGATTTCCGAAAATGCTTTTTACCAGCGAACAGCGAGTAATTGAATTTTCATCGAGCACAATAAACACAATAAAATGATGATGGTATGAAAAGCGTGCGCTGACAAGAGAAAACATGCGGGCGCGTGCGAAACGTGTCGTGCTGTCGTGTCCTTGTGGCGGCGCGGCGCGGCGGTGGCGGGCGTCATCGTCGCGTTTCGGTAGTCTCCCTTCGTTAAAATGCGCCATTGAATATAAGTTCAAAAGTTTTAATAAATACTCAATGGAAAATGTTTGTGCATGTACACTCGGGCGCACACTTGTGTGACGGGCGGCCGGCGGCCCCCGAATTTGTCGTCTGGGCGATTGTTCTATATATGTAGATGTCTAGATATACTCAAATATATATAGAATATGCGTGCTCCGGTCGTGCTCGACAACGACGAGTAATTAAACAGTTAGTCGAAAAGGAAATTGTTATTATCCTTTTTCAAAATTGAATTATTGCCAATTTCTAGTTGCCCACGTTTTATTTGAATGTATGTTTGTGTGTGTGTGTGTCGTAGGGGCTGGTTTGAGCATGATGGCGCTTGGCTGGCGTGCATTCTGCTTTCCTTAGTTTATTTACCATATAGTCAAATTTCGTGAGTTTGTACGTGAGCGCACTGTACAATTTGTACATTCACATATATACTTAAATTTGTATGCAGGACATTCTAAGGAAATCATATTTTGCTTTTATTAAGTTACAGTTCGAGGTTTTGTATAACAAAAGAATTTTGAGGTTGCATTGATAAATTTCTATGGGGGTGGATGGGGTAATCCTGGTCGCTTGTATTCAGAACTAACATGAATGTCAAATAAATATATAGGACGGAATTTATCTGTTATCCGAAAATATACATATTTTTTATTATATAACAAGAAATTCATTTTATCTGATTTTTATCTGATGAAGATGACATTTTGCTCGATAGCTCTAATTTAAGTGTATACACTGAGAGACCAAATGAAATTGTACTCATTTCAATTGTCGTTTTTCTACAAACCATCAAAAACGGTTAAGAGAATAGTTATTATTGCTAAGCTACAGCTATATCGTAACCATTTGAATTGTTTTAACCATTTTTTGCAGGGTTTATTGAAAAACTAACATTTAATAGTAATTTCAGACTTCTTATAAGACTCGGAAAAAAAACTGGTCGACTTCTCTCCGAAGATGCAAACCTATGGGGGTATAAGGGTATTGAAAGAATTAAAAAAGTATCTTTTGAATATTTTCAATAATTGTTATTTATTTTAAAGCATGGAAAAGATCTGAAGCTATATGCATTTTTGGCTGCAATATCCTGAGGGAAAATTGAATCCGCGGTATACACTCCATCCACAAGATATGGAAGGGTGTGGTACACCGACGGTTCTCTCAAAGAGTGATTTTCTAGAGCTGTTAATCAAAATTTTAAACCTATTCTCTTAAGATATAGCCAGCTAACACACCGCGTCTCTACAAATGTGAGCGAGACATTAAAAATATTTGTTAAGAGACAACTAAGTCGATGCTCAATTTGGTCTACCGTCAATCACGGGACATTGCCGATTTAACAAGCACCTGCAATGGATGGGCTGCTGAAACAGCCCAACTTGCAGAGGTTTGGGGAAATCAAATACACATTTCCTCACCGAGTGCCCCACATTCGTCATCCTCAGGTGTCAAGTGTTGCACTCCTAACAGATTCCCATTTGACTCGTTCTACCCATATTTCTCATGGTAAGATTGCGAAATTAGTCAAGTGATTGGGTAGGTTGAAGAAGGTTGGCTCGGTCTAGACCTGAAATGTCAGCCGGTCGGCCGCTGGTTGCTTATTTTATCTAGCCGGTCGACCGCCGACTGTTAAAATCGTCTTTTTATAATGTTTTTGGGTCAGTACACTAAAAACAGTCAGTTACAAATTCACAACGACTTTCTTTGAGTTGGGTCTTAAAAATTGAGATTTGGAAATAAAACATTTCACAATTAATTCAGTTATGATTTTGTTGTATTTGCCTTGAATATAATTGCT
>JAAAKO020052327.1:0-10969 GCA_010015015.2 Bolitophila cinerea | reverse complement strand
GACGGTTATTGCTGCTGCACAGTCATGAGCTCATGATTAATTTTCCGTGGAAATTATAGACATTCACCGAGTTGGTGGCGGGCGCGCAGTGTTGCAGTCATAGACAAAACAGTTTTGGAAACTATTTTTAAGGAAAAAAGGAAAAAAAAATCAAGAAAAGTACTTGTATTTGGTTTATTATAAGAATTTATGTTTAGAATCAGATTACGAATCAGGAGTGATAAATTTAATTTAAAAAAATGATTTATTTACCAATAAAATAATATTTTAACATATATTCATTAAAAATCAACATAACGATTTTGTAAAAATATACCTTTAAAGAATTTTGGCCAGAAATCTATTTTGAAAACCTAACTTAACTTTTTATTTTTGATTCTTTAGAATTTAGATTTTTACAAAATTTTTGTATTAGACCCGTCTTCAAAGTTCAGAAAAATTTACAATTAAACAATATTGTTTATTTAGTAAAAAATGTGTAAATATGATATTGTTATAAATAACATAATAAAAGCTTTTGAGTTTATATTTTTATAATATATAAATAACTAAAGTAAAATTAAAAAAAAATTACAATTTTTAGTATTACTTTGACCTCAAATAATAAAAAAGCGCTAGTATGACTAGTATAGGATGACAAAAAACCTTTACGGATTTGTATATCTGCCATAAAAATGTTGTAGACATTTTTACAAAATAATTTATGACAAAAATAATTATTTATGTTTAATAGGAAAAAAGGAAACACATTTATTTTTTTTAATTTTAATTATCAAACATTCCTTAATATATTTTTTTCAATAACGTACTTCCACATTTATAAAAAAAAGTTACAAATTTTCAATAAAACTCTTTTATAAATAAACTACACTGTTGAGATATCCATTTTTTTAATAATTACGTTTATTATTTATTTAATAATATATAGATTTTTTTTTGTATTATAGTCTTTTAAAAGAGTCATAAAAGTATAAAAAGATTTCTTGTTTTGCATGATTCATACTTTTTTTATAAAAACCTTATAATTAAAATTTATATTTTTTATAAAATTAAGTTTACTAAATAACTAAAAATAATTGTTTGCGATTTTATTTAAATTTAAGGTTTATACAGATGGTCAAAGTTTAATGAAAACTTTACATTTCTTTGAAAAGTTTAAAAAAATACATGTCAAAATCTATTAATTTTTATAATTATAAAAAAAAACAATTTGTTGGGACAGCTGATTTTCTTACAAAAGTAAGATTAGTAAATGTTTTATATGAAATAAAAATAAAATTGGTGAAAAATGTTTAAGGGTCCGGCAGTTAAAGACTTTTGGCCATTTTTTTGAAAAGTTCCACACAGTGTGGCGCACAGTGGGCGTTTGACGATTTATCCTTAGTGGCGGCATGAAATAGACCCCAGTAAACAACAACAATCATGTGCTGCGTAAGGGCTGCAATCTTATTTTTTTTAACAAAAACACAAAGCGATGAACAGAGAAAAGAGATTTTGGGAAAAAAAATTACAAGGTATGGTTTGCCTGTCACCAAAAAATATTTAAAAAACTTGTAATATTTTTAAAGGTAATTTGTAAATTATTAATTTTACCTAAACTTTAAGTTAGAAAATAAAATAAAAATAAAAAATATAATAAATAAACTAATAGAAAAAAATAAATCTTATTTTAAGGATGTTTTTGGACTAAATTGATAATAAAAACTGTTTATATACATCATTATACAATATTATAAATATTATAATAAACTTATAAAATTATATTTATGTATTCAAAAAAAGTGTACTTTTTGTTTTAACTTGCCGAATCGGCGAAATATTTGAAGGGCCAGTCTTTCCACACATGACATTATTAAAAGCATAAAATAATCGCTCTTTATAAAAAAGCTTTTGTTTTTCTATATATGTGCGCGAAGCGTAAAAAGTGAAGCGCATGTTTTGGTGGTAGTTTATAAATTATTTGGTGGACAATATTGAACTATATGGAGTAAGCTACACTGGATGCCATAATTAAATAATAATGTTTTTTTAAGTAACTCACAGTGGTGATGGATGACCCTGAAAACATCAAACGTACAAAGTGCACTGGAGTGACTGATAAATTACCATTTAATGTAACGTTTTCATTCCAATAAGTCCAATACCAGTTCCATTTCCACGAGTGTGTGTCTGTGGTTTTTTTTAGGGTTCTTAGTATAAATTAATCTAAACGTCTTTAAATCTGCTGTATAAAAACGTAAACGGGACATAAAATTAAATTAACCAGTGAGCGCATAAACATTCAATGGTTAATTTTGGTTTAAAATTTTATATAATTACGATTTTCTAAAGAAATCACAAGAATAACCAATTTAATGAAATGAAGGTAATATTCCAATTTGATTTAAACAAAGATTCTAGTATTTTGATTAACTTTCTCTGACTAACATAATTAACAACAAAACTACTTAATTAACATAAATATTCTGTTAAGAAAAAAGTTTTCCGAGTCCGTCCCCATTAAAAATATAAAATAGAAAAGCATTCAAATTAAAATTCCGACCAAATTCTTTTCGCTCATTAAAACGCTGCACACGTTTTTCGTCTGCGTATATATATATATTTTAATGAAAATGCACTTGACTATAATACAGTTTATAACTATAAGGTCTGCTCGTTCACCGGAAACCGAGCGGTGCGCGGCGCTCGCTGCTTGGTGCAAAACGTACCGGCTGCGCTGGACTTCTCTTATAGCCACCACCCTTCTATCGTTTGCACTAAATACCTCCCAGAGAGCTTGCACTGGCGTTCTAATCGACATCCACGTACGATTTCCCGGAGCGGAGAACAATCGATTTGCGAGCGCTTGAGTATTTATTATTTAATAATCTCGGAAAATAATTCATGTAAATAACAGTAATATACATAAATAATGGGACCGGCGGCGGGCGCGGTGGTGGTACATAAGCACATGAGGGGTTGTTGTTTTTACATGTAATGTACTGTATTACATACGTGTTGAGTGTGTGTGCGTGCGGGAACGTGACGCTGCGGGCTGCGTATACGCACACACAGGAGGTTTTTGCATGGAACTCGTCGAAATGGTTTTATGAACGATCGTTATGGTTATGATGCGATACGCGAATATTCGCAGCGAGTCCCAGAACGCACCCGCTTATAGATTCGAAATGAATTTACGTTGTTTACTGTTATGGCCGGGTCATAAAGGGGTGCCGATAACTGGATATTAATTTGTGTAGACGATTCTGATAAGAAATATTGAACTCATTTTGTGCTTGGGATAATAGGTTGTTATAACAATGACGCCATGAAAAAAAACAAATTGTGTGATGGTGGCGTGGTGACAATGGAAATTGTTTTTTTCTGAATGGCACAAGAAGAATAGTTAAGAACTTCTAATATTTCTTGCCAATCAATAACATCAATAATAGCGTCCATAAGCGTCCATAAGCTGTCTATGATATATTTCCACGAATCATTTTCACATGTAGAGGTTCGATTGGGTCAAAAGGAGCTCTACATTTAAAATAGTACGGTTACCATCCCTATGGCACTAAAAGCTCTCCTGGAGAAAGCCAAAATACCAAATTTTAAATGTCGTGTCGGCAGAAAAAAATCGCAAAACAGCGAATAATTTATCTCTAGTGTAATAGGGTTTCCGACAGTCGGCTACCGATTATCGGCTGCCAACAATTTGACGTTTTGGCAACTGTCGATTTCTGCCAAAAATATCAAAAATCGAAAGCGATAGGGTTTTTGACTGCAAACACAAATTGTCGGCATCCGATTTGCTGGCAGTTGTCTGCAATTAATTTAACTAACACGATAAACCTAAATATTGTCCAAATCAACCACCAAAAAAATTAAATTGGTGTTCACCTAAAAAATCAACTAACTAGGATATGTATGTATGTCAATTACGATACACGATTGATTAGCCAAAAAATACGATCCAAAATATACGATTGACTGACTCATGATTAGCAAAAATTATACGCTGGACAGAATATAAATTACCAAAAATCCAATTAGCTTACTAATACGGTTAGCACATATTTGCTGCTCACAATTTATAATCCAACAAAAAAGGACTTGGAAAAGGTGCCACTGGTACCAACAATCAGTTTTTTTATATTTTTTAAAATAAATTATTTCGGAATATGAAATACAACTTATTAATTATATATTAAAGCACCTAATTTTAGTGTTTTCATAATTACAAAAAATGATGTCCTATCTTCACTCAAATGTTTTCTTGACATTTATTTTGTATTGTTTGATGGTCTACACCTCTATAATGATAAAGATCACGCTTCCAAAGATCAAAAATAAAGAAAAAGCAAAAGATATGTATAAATAAAAATATAATGTATTTACAAATTATAGGAAAATAATTAACAAAAAATCGCACATAGTCTAGATTAGAGGTCAGAGCCGGCCGACCGCAGCTGCCGGCCATCGAAAAAATCATTTGAGTCGATATGAAATCGTCTAGCACGGCTAAGCCGTTAGCCGCCGCCGACACCCAATATTTCAGATAAATCGACATAATAAATTGACATAATTAAATATTATTCAAATTAAAATAAGAGAAGTACTAAACCCACTAAACCAAATGTGTCAGATAATATATTTAAAAGATCTTTGCCATTGATAAAACCGAATTTTCTTTTCTGTTATCCCTGAGGCATGGGCTCAGTATTAACCCAGTAACTCAGTATTCAACTAACACTAATTTTTAGCAAGATCAAGGTCATTCATATCCTACTTTCAATTCAGTGATCATATTTTTAGCCGACATTAAAACGTTTTGATAAGAAAATATGGAAGATGAGGGTGTTTAAAATTAATATTATACATTGCTGATATTATTGCTGGTGGTGGCATATTTTTTCAATTATTCTATATTCTCTAATTGTAGAAACATATTTGACCGAAATTCCTTCAATAGTAGAATTATTGGAAAATATTCCTAAAAAAAAACAAACCTATAATGAGTTTCAAATATGGTAAAAAGACTACGAATGGAACTTTTGAAATTTAATTTAAAATCATAAAATTTCGAAAAATGTTAGTAATTCAAAAATTGTATATTTAAAAAAATAATAATAATAAAATGTATGCAGTACTAAAACTTTTTTTAAACTTTTTTAATAATTATTTAACTTGCGATTTTATACGTATAAATTATGATTTAACAATTTACAAATTATAATTGTTACTCATCAATTTAACACCTCCCTCTTTCGTAATAGCTCGTAACAAAAATTGAAAGAATCTCCCCCTAGTGTTACGTTATAATATATATCTATTCTAGGTGAGATTTGTTTTATTTCAGGTGCATATTTAATCTTTTAGGTGCACATTTTTATAAATTATTAAAAAATGCCTTAGCCGCCGCCAAAAATACTATTTCGGCTAATTCCTCTGGTCTAGATGGTATCACCATTCAAAAGACTCGAAAACTCGATTAAAGATCAATTCTATTTCTTCAGGTGGCTATTTATTGTGTTCTCTCTCGAACGGACCTCGGTGTCCTACTGTGATATATATTTAAATTTAAATTGTGCGCATGAAAATTTCAAATGTCCGTCATTGTGGCGGTAACAGCACGTGCGACGAAAATTATTTAACGAATACAAATTTAATCACTGTGCTTTCGTTTAAAAACACGGTTTAGACACTTTTCTGGTGGAAAATTGCCTAATTTTTGACATACCATACGGACCCTACTCAAACGAAACGTTCACAGATAGTTTTCGATGAGTGAAAACAAAATTTAGAGTCAAAGCAAATTTGAAAATTTGTGAAGAAATGAAAAGGCGTTGAAAACAGATCGAAAATTAATTTTCACGAAATCACTTTTTTCGGTTGGTTTTCATGAAAACATGATCTCGTTTTTTTCGACGAAATGAAGAAATCGGGCATAACTCGGTGTTAAAATTAAATTGTTTAAAATAGAAATATTGATTGTATTTATACTCTTTAAAAATTACTAATAGTAAGGAATAATTACTCAAGTATAATAAAAGTTTGTGATGGTTTGGGTTTGTTCCCTACATTCACTTCATAAAATAAAACCATTTTGTTTATTACATTTCAAATAAACGTCTCAAGACGCGAGACGGTCTCTATATGGCCTAATTATATCTAGAAGCGAGATGCCCAAATATTAGATTGGTAGCGGCACAACAAGAGCTAGATTATAGTTTTGCCTATTTTAATTTCTCAAAAATGTAATAAACGGCAGATTAAAACTCCATTAGAGCTTAGGGAATTGTGTTCCATAGACAAAAGTATTACGGTCCATTAAAGCTCGATTATAGCTATTAAATTTTACTTCGCAAATAATACTACTGCCAGTAATATTAAAGCTCCATTAGAAGTGGAAATCGGTCAACAAGCTGTACAAATTATAATCAAGCTTTAATTTGTTATTTGGGCATGCATCCATCCGATGATATGATAAAATAAAAAATATACAAAGAAAAGTATATATAATCTTAAAGTATCACAGATATCCCAAAAAAACAGATTTTTATTCATACACAACAAAATACTTAAAACAAACGTACGACCTAGTTAACACTGTAATTTAGCACAAACATTTCCCTAAAGCACACACACATCGCTTCGAACCCATAATTCCCAACGGTATTTATTCAATGTTCTCCATTTCTCCGTGGCCTCAATTACTTAATTGATTTCCATTCAAATATTTACTCTGCACGAGCTTCTAATCGCAAGTCGTTTGCAGAAAACCTCAGACATCTCAAAGAGAGAGTGAGAGTGAGAGAGATAGAGAGCGACTGTTACACTAATTAGTTGTATATAGTCGTGACAGAAGAAAAGTCGATTCATTTGATTACACAACTTTTCCTTTGCGTGTTTCGTCAATTTTGCAAAGGGAAAAAACTCATAAACGCATCCGATTTAGGCACACGCATAAATGTTGCGGAAAACTTTCAGCCTGTATGTGTGTGTGTGTGTGAGAGAGAAGAAAATCACGCTCGCGCCACTAAACACGCATCTAGGCAATCACACAGCAAATTTGACTTTATTCGTTTGGTTATGATAAACTTTTGTGTTATGGCATCGTTATTTAGAGAAGGAAAATATGGATGTGTGTATAGACGAGTATGTATGTATATATGTATATATCTTGCGGAAAATAGGAAGCCGGAAAGAATGGACCTGCGCGTGAGCAATATAGGCGGCAATCATATTTTACGATGCGCACACATACAAAGCAGCATTAACATAAAAAGAAAAGGCTTCGCGGCGGAAAATCTTTTATGAGCTTAACGCGGCACCGCGCTTTCCTCAAGAAATCGGCATAAATATATAGATGAAAACACCCGCTCAAATCTCAGTGATATTTATTCAGGGTGATTCGTAATGTTTGTGTGCGTGTGTATTTTCCACACATAAACCATTTTCCACACAGAGTATATGTATTATCCGTATAAATATATTTATACAATATATATACCCTTTTTCTATATATATATATGCACGCACATTTTCCCTGTATTTTTGTAAAAAAAACTTTTTGCAAGTTTATTATGAAGAGTCGCATTAGTTTTGATGTTTATTGTTTTCATTTGGCGTTGGTGTTATGTGCGTTTTGGATTGGGGAGTTAAGGAAAAACCCTGCTGCCGCATCGAATATACATGCAAGAGGGTGCAAATTGGCACTTTGGGAATTTGGCGTGCAAAACGACATTTCTCAGCATGTTTTTGTTTGGTTTTGAGATTATTAAAGTTTTTCCGTCTCTTTGGTATATTATCAGAGGGTTGAAGAAAGCACTTTTATACAATTTTGTGTCAAATTCATTCGAACCTTGGTCTAATATATTTTTTTATAATATTTATCATTCTTTTAAAGCTAAAACTAACCGATCAAAATCGGCTAAACCAAAAAAACATCCTTCATGTTTTTATTGTGTCAGCCGATTTTTTAAATAAAATTATACCAATTATAAATTTAAAATTAAAAAAAACGGTTAAGCAGTTTTGTTTATTTGGCTGAATGAAAACCATGAAACCATTAAAAAAAACAAATAATATAATTTTGTACTTTAATTTTAAAATAAAACAACCAAAATATACATCAATATGAATCTTCATGGTATTAAAATACGTTTATATTCACTAATATGTGACACTGTTAACGAGGTGAGAGGTTAACTGTACCTTGTAAAAATCTCCCAAAATCTCTTTTCTCTATTCTTCGGTTTGTGTTTTTGTTAAAACAGTGTGCTGAAAATGTTTTGGGGTCTATTTCATGCTGCCGTTAATAATACATGTTTATCGACAATCTAGCGATTAGACAATAATATTTATTGCTTTAAAAAAAATCTGCAAAAACACATTATCATAAATAATGTTTTAGAAAAACTTAAAATCTATTTAAATTTAATGACTTTTCATAAAACATAATATAGGCGATATATTTAATGGTTCTAATATAGGCGAATCTATTGGCGAATAGATTTTTTAAGGCTTTTTTTGTTTTTTTGCTAGATAGATTAGATATGTAAGAGTGCGTGATCCTGTCTCGCCGCACGTTGGCCGATATGTGGGCCCATTGTACTGCTTTTGGTTTGTAGTTCACTCCGTTGGGTGAGCTTTCGTGAACCAATTTTACCTCTCGACAAAGTTTGCAACATCCTTGTGTCTTAATTCTTTTAATGCAGTGATAGAAATAAAAGGTGATACCATCCATTTCAATCTGGAGTTATGTGTAGAGACGGGCATTACCAGAAGTAGTGCTTTTATGCCTCGTTTTCCATGTTGCATCCCCAACATAACGGTATGTCAATTACTTTGATTTTGTGAAGATGGTTTAAGAAACAGTTTTTGTTAGTATTTTCGACCACAGTTATCTTATCTTATCTCTGATCTTGCTTGTCTGTAAGTATTAAAGTATGAAGTTAATTCATGTGGTTTTGGATATTTGTTCTCCTGAAAGATTGGGTTATGCCTATGGCAGGTTTCGGTCCAATAAATGAGGCTTCTGATCCTTTACGTGACAGTTCATCGGCTTTGTCGTTTACCAAAAAGCCAAAATGGTCTGGGATCCATATTAACTCGATATAGTTATGTTGGGCTATTAGTTGAAGAGTTAGTTGGCAGTCCTTTACTAATCCCGACCTGGGTATGTAAGTGTCAAAGCAGCTTGACTGTCTAAAAAGAAACGTATAAATTCTATTTTATTTTGTGAGAAGATACCTGCACCTGAGCGACTTTTTATTCTCGATCCGTCAGTGTAAACAAGTGTGCCTCTTTCTGTAAAGTGAATTTGCACGGCGTCCGTTTTTAATCGTAACTTTGGCTAACACACAATTGCTCCAAAGTTTAGCATTGGTTTAATCATTAATGTATGGATCCAGTATAGTACTGTAGGCATTGCCAATAAGCTTTTAAAGATTTATTAGCTTTATTCTCTAAATAATTATAGGTTATTGGAAAATGAGATTAAAATGACCAGTTAAAAAAACTTTTTCATTTGTATATGGACCATATATTCCTTTAGAAAATCCCAGATAGATAAATTTTAACAATTGAATGAAGATAAAATTTAATTGTTTTTTAT
Organism: Bolitophila cinerea; assembly: GCA_010015015.2. NCBI lineage: Eukaryota > Metazoa > Arthropoda > Insecta > Diptera > Mycetophilidae > Bolitophila > Bolitophila cinerea. The sequence continues at coordinate 1,371 of JAAAKO020052327.1, read as the reverse complement.
AACGTTTTTTTGAGCTTTCTTAAGTTTATTTTCCGGACAAAAATTATACTCAAATATTGTTGAAAATTTATAATTCATAATCCATTTAAATCCATTTAAAAATTAAAAGAAATTCTAAACTCACAAGCAATTCACCGATATTTTATTAGTGTGTTTCATACTCAGAAATGTGTTTAGTAAAACTTATATGTCAAAATTATATTAATGACAATAAAATAATTCCAAAAAACTTTTTTTTTATTTATATATGCGTTATATTAATATAATCAGATGGTTATGGAAATCTAACTAGGCATTTGCGTTCCGTCACAGGTAAAACGCGGTAAACAAGGAGTACTATCAGGACTTATATGCAAATGTGGCGTGGCTGCTCAAGTAACAATTTAAAAAAAAGTTTAGCTTTTAAAGCAAAAATGTATCGATTTATTGGTCATAATTACCAGTACTGATGACTAAGTGATCAGTGTAGATATTTGTCTACATTTGCATGTTATAATAACGTCATTAAGACCACTAGTTTGCTGTAATGAATGACTATTTAGCTGTGTAGCTGTTTATATAAACCTTTTTTTATATTTGTTAGTGTAACTTTTCATGTTTTTTTCATTTATGTTTATTTTGATTTCTTGCTTTTATCTTTGTTAAAATTATAAAAACGTAAATTTTCTTTCTTGTTTTGTTATTCCCCATCGATTGTTTGTATATTCAAACATTGCAACATGTTGAACTTTGTTAAATAAGTTTTTTTGAGGGGCTTTGCATTATTTAAACCTATTTTAAAAACTATTCGGTAGAATTTTCCCCACATGATTTTGGATTGCTTTTAATTAAATAATGTTTCAATTAATCCATTTTTTTATGATGAGCCATTTAAAACAACAAAAAACATAATATAACATCATAAAATATTATATTCTAACTAAATACGATATTCTTACTAAAAAAGTGAAATAATCACTTTATGTAGTCATTATAGCTATTTAGTTTTAATAATAGTCTTGATTTAGCATTTTGACTATTTAGTCATAAATATAAATAGTAAAATAGCTATAAAATAACAGCTATTTTTGGTCATTATTTAATCATTTTGACTAATTTAGATACAATAGTTGTTAGTTGGGATCATTATTCTATGTATGCAATTTTGTATGAGAAATTTTGTAATTATTATTATTTGAATGAATTTTATTTGGCTGTAGAAAATATAATATTCAGAATAGTATCTTGGCTTTTGCAAGGAAGCTTACTTATTATTTGTAATAATTTCAGCTGTGTTATAATTAACCGCATACTTACGATCAGCGATAACACAATATATTACAATCGCTCTTGTACTACCCAGAGATTTAAATTTATGATAACAAATTGCTA